>JAWPHD010025541.1:0-16016 GCA_037043455.1 Cyrtodaria siliqua
AAAAAATCAGGGAAATTGAAAAACAAAATGCCATAATCAGGTTTAATGCTGAACATGTAATTGACACCCTTACTTAAAAAAAAAAACATGATGAATACAAACAAAAGTTTTTTTTCTATGAAAATGATTTTCATAGACATTTATCAATCATACATATGTTAGTTTAGATGGTATTCATTTGCTTTATTGGTATGGGTATGAAATAAACATTTAACATTACGAAAAAATCTATATATGCTCATATATGTGGTATTTGGTTGTGAATGTACGGCTATCAGGGGCGGATTGATTTTTTTATCTTAGTCAAGGAAACCCATTTCTGGATCAGGGAAAAGTCAGGGAAATATCATGGAATTTTATTTTAAAATTCATGTAGCCACCCTGAGTCGATTGCATATAAATCTCGCCTGACCTATTGCCAGTATAGCTTCAAACTGAATTTCACTAAGTTTGACTTAGGCAAGCACAATACTAGTGTGTTAAATATGCTTATCGTCTAACTAATCCATCCGTCTTCATAGTACAAGCATTTATTAATTAAAAAGGTAATAAAACATCTATACATAATACGACGCAAAATCGGCCGTAAGTCTGTACAAATAAGGACAATATGAAGAAACTCGCCAATAGGAGCTTTAAGTGATGTCATTCACGTTAAGTGGCGTCATCTATGCTCGCGTATCAACCTATTAATGTAATTAATGCTACTACTAATAAAATAATCGCGTCAATTTTGTATTAAAACAAAATTCTACTGTAGTGGATGTTAATTAATAAAATTGTCATTAAGTGTTTCATATTGTCCTGAGTTATTGGTCCTCGGACTGTCATATTGCCTGCTGCCTTCTGTCTTTGGCCAATATGACAGTCTTTGTACCAATACGAAATCAATTAAAAACATTATAATATATAGTACAAGTCGAATATAATAGAATGCTGAACGTCTCCTACTTTCTTAATCAATGGCAATAATCCATTAACACATACGTCCATGGCAATAATCCATTAACACATACGTCCATTAACACATACGTCCATGTTTTGCTCATTATCAAGTCGAATGAGTTGAATTTGGTTTTACGGCGCACTAACACAAAAAGGGTACATGACGCCACCAGGAATGAGTATTACAGACACACCCTCCAGTTACATCGAGATAGAAAATATACAGAGTTTAAGAGCTGTTTTTTTAAGAGTTTAAAAGTTGCTGAAAATTATGATGGAAACACATACTTTTTCATTTCATTTTCAAAATTCATTTGTCATACGATGTTCATTATCTGCCTTTGAAAGTCCTGTGTTTGTTGATTTTCTCGAACAATTCAAACGTGCAAGTGTATTCACGTACCGGTGGGTGAATTTGTCTCGGCAATCCATGAACAGCAAGGGCCACACGGACGAGTGTAACATACGCATTCGGATTCACCCCCGGTCTTCCCTTTTTACAAAAACAAACCACAAAAGAATATCTCGTGTTAATTGCAATGTTTTTGTTTACAACTTGTGTTTTTTATTTCTAGATTTCCAAGTTTTTATATTTATACGAAATACAAAAGTAAAATTCGACATGCAAATGTTTTCTGCACACACAAAGATACCTGTCTTGTTCATTTTTCCTTTGTTCAAAATTTGTGCTTATGATTTTTCACACAAGAAATAATAACGATTTGTGCATTTATTGTCGTTCCAGCCATTAGACCAGTCCAGACAGTCTTCTGTATTTGCGTTATCATTTGTCACCTGTTCCACGGGTATCCTCCAGTTTTGATACAAAAACTCCTCTCCATTCACCCATGACCAGTCGCCTTCTTGATGGAAATCAAACCCGCCTATCCAAATGTACGTTAAGTCCAGATACGTTTCGTTGGTTTGCAAGTTTACCAAATACTCTGATACAAACTTGTCTTCTTTTTCCGATCCAATAATGGCCAAGTGTCCCCCAAGACGTTCGCAGCATTCTTGAGCAGAAAACCAATCCAGTTTCCTGTAAAATGGCACAAAATAGCAACTACCGTCCATCCCTTCCTTCCAGTGTTTTGGGCAACGATAAAAAAGTTCGTTCGTCATACGACGCATCTCTCCTCGAAGATCCTGTGTTTGCTGATATATTTTCTCGAACAATTCAAACGTGTATGTATATTCCCATACAGGTGGGTGAATGTCTTTCCGCAATCCGTGGACAGTAAGAGCCACACAGACGAGTAGCATAAACATTGAAATGGATTTCAAATTCATCTTGGGTTTTCCTTTACTTCCACAAAATAATATCTCTTGTTGATTCCAATGTCTTTGTTTAAAATATATTTAATCTAGGATGATATAAAGATGTTATGTTATAAGTGTCGTCCTATATACCCAGTAACTTGTCTTTCTGTATGTTTGTAATAAAACTGTATGCAATACCACCTACTCTCTTGAACACACTTAGAAACGTTATACCGATTTCAAGCTGTTGTCATTAAAGTCACTATATGATGAATGACCGTGTTATGCCTCTTCCCAACCACACACACAAATATATACCATTATTTGCCCTTTGAAATCAACAAATAGCTCAGGTGATGAAAAGTCGTTGCCATACTGGTTTATTTCGGTCATCAGTCGAACGTTGTTTTTCGTTTAATTTTGTAAAATGTAAAATATTGAGCGACAAACTAACAGTTCCAGATAAACGACGAACAGGAATTCACAGAACACGGTCACTAAAAGCCCTCATTCAAAACAAACAACAATCAGTGGCATTCACAGAACACGGTCAACTAAAAGCCCGCATTCAAAACAAACAACAAACAGTGGCATTCACAGAACACGGTCAACTAAAAGCCCGCATTCAAAACAAACAACAAACAGTGGCATTCACAGAACACGGTCAACGAAAAGCCCGCATTCAAAACAAACAACAATCAGTGGCATTCACAGAACACGGTTACTAAAAGCCCGCATTCAAAAGTGGCATTCACAGAACACGGTCAACGAAAAACCCGCATTCAAAACAAACAACAATCAGTGGCATTCACAGAACACGGTCACTAAAAGCCCGCATTCAAAACAAACAACAAACAGTGGCATTCACAGAACACGGTCAACTAAAAGCCCGCATTCAAAACAAACAACAATCAGTGGCATTAACAGAACACGGTCAACAACAGAACACGGTCAGCTAAAAGCCCGCATTCAAAACAAACAACAGTCAGTGGTATTTACAGAACACGGTCAACTGAAAGCCCGCATTCAAAACAAACAACAATCAGTGGCATTCACAGAACACGGTCAACAACAGAACACGGTCAGCTAAAAGCCCGCATTCAAAACAAACAACAATCAGTGTCATTCACAGAACACGGTTACTGAAAACCCAGAACCAGTACTGTACACCTCCCGCCATCCGAATCGACACTTCACTTACAAGGCGAGTTCCCAGTGGGATTCGAACCCGTAGCGGTGAGAGACGAGCAACGTCGTTAACCACTCCGCCACGGAGACGCTATTGGAAGTACAGATTGTTGTAAACGTTAGTTTGATTGATTTTTCCATCCTTCGTTATTGATGCGTTTATTATTTTTCATTTTTCATTTTCTGAATTTTTGTTGTTTTATTTTGTCTCAGACTTTCAAAATATTTATCTGACACCAAGCATGCTCTAAAGCAGTTCTTGCATTTATAAGGACAACTGGTGCTATGATTAAACTCCTCCGTTTTCTCCTGAAGTAATGAACGAAGCAAAGGACCTCGAAAATATTCGTCTTTCACTTCTGAACATTCATTAATGCGCAGCAAATGCTTTCTGTGGTAACTGCTGCGTGTTTTCCAATACACTGGTGTTTCACTTCGTTTATACTCATCATTAGCTATATCAACACAATATCCAAACAATGCCGGTGGTGCAGACTTGGCCCTTTCGAAGGAATCCACCAATTTGGACTTTAAAACGTCATGTTCCTTGTTGTGAACTTCTTTTCCATCATCACATTTATCCGAACACGGTGTAATCACTAAATATGGATCCCGGCTGCATCGTTGTGCGTATGAACTGCGTTTATTTACATCTTGTTTACGTAGGAAAGCACCTGTGGTATGTTGAAACGAACATTTATTTGACGTCTTATACAAGCCATAAGATGGACTAGTTTTTGGTCTTTGATATAAAACAGGTGCCTTTGGTGTTGATTTTGCAATTTTATTTGCCTTAAACAAATTTTCATTTTGAAAACACGGTTGAGCTGGAAGTCCGCTTGGTACTTTTAGCTTCAAACCACGTACTATTTCAGTATTTAGCACCTGCTGTTTGCCTATTTCATAATGTCTTCTTCCTAAAATAGCAGACGAACTTTTGGCGCGTTCTTTTATTTGTGAAGCCAGATCCAAATGCACAGGTGCGTATGGTAGACTAGGTGCGTATGGTAGACTATACGCCTTTTTAGGACTATTGCCTATCTGTGTGACCCATGAATTGGCATATATCCCGTTCATGTTCTTTTAATCCCTTTTTTTTAAATGTGCTTTAAGGTGAAATCAGCCACACCAGATATGAGGCCTAGTGTAACCTCAGAATAGCTGAAATGATTGAGTGATGCTTCAATTTAAAAAAAAATAACAACACTAGTGTAGATATCATTTAACACGCTTGTCACATGATGTGTCTGTGTTGTTCGTAATATAATTCATTTTCACCCTTCCACGGAAAATAGTTGTTAATATTAAAATACTACCGAAATATATTGTATTCCGTACAAATATTCAGGTATACATTTTGTCAACCCGTGTCACTTTTAATTATGGACATCTTTGGAAGGCATTAGTTTACCGTCTGATATACAGAAATCACTGAACTCGCCTTTACTTTTGATAATAAACTGCAGCCTTCCTTTTTCATAATGTCTCCTGGATAATATATAGAGATTATTTAACTGCTGGGATCGATTATAGAGAATGCCTTCACGAGATGGTGGACGTCTACCATTGAGTGAAGGATTCCCCTATAATCGAACCTAGCAGTTAAATAATCAATTTATTACATTTTTTAACTGAATTGTTCGCTTTATTGAACGTTATCGGCGGATGATGTCAACGTCAGCAACACTTTATTGACGTCATAACTCAACGTCACAGTTAGTTATTTTTGTGTTCGGAGTTAGTTATGAATACTTAGCGATTATGAATATTCTTTCACTGAGAAGTTCCAATCTTACATTCATAGAAATGTAATAAAAAACTGTAAATCCATTTAGTATTGCCATTCAATATAATTCAGTTAACGTTTTCGACTAACTTCCATTCCTGAATAGCGTCAATGTCTATTATTTACATTAAATATTCCAACAACAAAAACTATTCTATTCTGATTTTCATTGAAATATTATCTGACATTTCATGTTTCTCATATTTTACAGCATAGAGTATCGCTTACATATAATGTCTACAGCATATAGTATCGCATACATATAATGTCTACAGCATATAGTATCGCTTACATATAATGTCCAAAACTGACCATAAATATCAACTTCGTAATAACTAAACCTGACTCACAAAAACATAACCATATAATAACTTTGAAGATTTGCTTGCATATGTTTCTATGACTGCAATCAATAACCAACCAAGGCCGGCTTGCCTGATTACCCAGGCGTAAAACAAGATAAATATCTGTACTGGAGCATTCCAGTTGTGAACAAGACGGCCCAAGATGGACAATGGAGACTCTCGTTCAGTGCCATCGAGAAATTGATTTGATCTATCGATATTGATGCATTTATGAGTTTTTAAACAATTACAACTTTGGGTAGCTTCGATTTCTTGATCAATATATGGTGTCATTTTTCAGATACGTCGACTGAATGATTCAAACTTATAAATCCATGTGTAGCATGGAAAAAAACTAATCAAATAGAACAATTAAATAAAATAAATAAATAAATAAATAAATAAATAAATAAATAAATAAATAAATAAATAAATAAATAAAATAAATAAATCAATAAATAAATAAATAAAAACAAATAAATCAATAAATAAATATATTAATACATAAATAAATAAATAAAAAATAAATAAGCAGACAAACAAAAACTGACCGTTTCAAATCGGTAACACTCGTTGTGTTGTGTATTGTCGTTTTCATTGCATATTTAATTTGCTCTTTGTTTGTGGTACATTGCGGACCTATGTTGCAGTCGTGTTTAGGTGCTGTGGTTTCTATAGGACCATTTCTATTGTTAGTACTGAGTTGCAGCACAACACGCTAACTATTGTCCTGATGTGTACTGAAAAGTGGATCACTTGGAGTACACTATTGTCCTGATGTGTACTGAAAAGTGGATCACTTGGAGTACACTATTGTCCTGATGTTTACTGAAAGGTGGATCACTTGGAGTACACTATTGTCCTGATGTTTACTGAAAAATGGATCGCTTGCAATACGATATTGCACTAGCGGATCCAGTGGGGGGCGCACCCGGCGCGCGCCCCCCACCCCCCCCCCCCCCCCCCCCCCCTAAAAATTCCGGATCATACATGTATGTCCATGTTACTGTAGATATAATATCAAACAATTTCGATGCACGCCCTCAGTATTAAAAAATTTCTCGCTCGCTTCGCTCGCTCTATGCATAATGACTAATGAGTCGTTTAATTAACTCATTGTTAAATCCTTTTATTTGAAAACGGACTTTTTTTTTTCATACATGTCCATGTTACTGTAGATAAAATATCAAACAATTTCGATGCACGCCCTCAGTATTTTTTTTTTCGCTCGCTTCGCTCGCTTGACGCATAATGGCTAATGAGTGATTTAATTAACAAATTGTTAAAACCTTTTATTTTAAAACGAACTTTCACATTCATACATGTATGTTCATGTTACTGTAGATAAAATATCAAACAATTTCGATGCACGCCCTCAGTATAAAAAAAATTCTCGCTCGCTTCGCTCGCTCTACGTATAATGACTAATGAGTGGTTTAATTAACACATTGTTAAATCCTTTTATTTGAAAACGGACTTTTTTTATTCATACATGTATGTCCATGTTACTGTAGATAAAATATCAAACAATTTCGATGCACGCCCTCAGTATAATTTTTTTTTTCGCTCGCTTCGCTCGCTCGACGCATAATGGCTAATGAGTGGTTTAATTAACACATTGTTAAATCCTTTTATTTGAAAACGGACTTTTTTATTCATACATGTATGTCTATGTTACTGTAGATAAAATATCAAACAATTTCGATGCACGCCCTCAGTATAACAATATTTTTTCACTCGCTTCGCTCGCTCGACGCATAATGGCTAATGAGTGGTTTAATTAACACATTGATAATTCCTTTTATTTGAAAACGGACTTTTTTACCCTATCAATGCACTACCGCAACCGTTTTATGAGGCTAGAAACGGACCCGAAAATTTACCAAAATCTTACGCCCCCCCCCCCCCCCCCCCCCCCCCCCCCCCCCCCCCCCCCCTAAGCTGAAATCCTGGATCCGCCCCTGTATTGTCCTGCAGAGTTGATGTTTACTGAAAAGTGGATCACTTGGAGTACACTATTGTCCTGATGTGAACTGAAAAGTGGATCGCTTGGAATACACTATTGTCCTGATGTTTACTGAAAAGTGGTTTGGAATATACAATTGTCCTGATGTTTATTGAAAAGTCGATCACTTGGAATACACTATTGTCCTGATGTTTACTGAAAAGTGGCTTGGAATATACAATTGTCCTGATGTTTATTGAAAAGTCGATCACTTGGAATACACTATTGTCCTGATGTTTACTGAAAAGTGGATCACTTAGAATTCACTATTTTCCTGATGTGTACTGAAAAGTGGATCACTTGCAATACAATATTGCCCTGACGTGTACTGAAAAATGGATCGCTTGGAATACACTATTGTCTTGATGTTTACTGAAAAGTGGATCACTTGGAATACACTATTGTCCTGATGTGTACTGAAAAGCGGATCGCTTGAAATACACTATTGTCCTGACGTTTACTGTAAAGTGGATCACTTAGAAAACACTATTGTCCTGATGTGTACTGAAATGTTGATCGCTTGGAATACACTATTGTCCTGATGTGTACTGAAAAGTGGATCAATTGGAGTATACTATTGTCCTGATGTGTACTGAAAAGTGGAACACTTAGATTACACTATTGTCCTGATGTTTACTGAAAAGTGGATCGCTTGGAATTCACTATTGTCCTGATGTTTACTGAAAAGTGGATCACATCAATTACACTTTTGTCCTGCTGTTTACTGAAAAGTAGATTCCTTAGAATACACTATTGTCCTGATGTTTACTGAAAGGTAGATCACTTGGAATACACTATTGTCCAGATGTTTACTGAAAAGTGGATCGCTTGCAATACGCTATTGTCCTGCAGAGCTGATGTTTACTGAAAAGTGGATCACTTGGAGTACACTATTGTCCTGATGTTTACTGAAAAGTGGATCACTTAGAATACACTATTGTCCTGACGTTTACTGAAAAGTCGATCACTTGGAGTATACTATTGTCCTGTTGTTTATTGAAAAGTGGATCACTTAGAATACACTATTGTCCTGATATTTACTGAAAAGTGGATCGCTTGGAATACACTATTGTCCTGATGTTTACTGAAAAGTGGATCACTCGGAATACACTATTGTCCTGATGTTTACTGAAAAGTGGATCGCTTGGAATGATGTTTACTGAAAGGTGGATAACTTAGATTACACTATTGTCCTGATGTTTACTGAAAAGTGGATAACTTGGAATACACTATTGTCCTGATGTTTACTGAAAAGTGGATCACTTGAATTAAATAATGCTCCTGATGTTTACTGAAAAGTGGATCTCTTAGAATACACTATTGTCCTGATGTTTACTGAAAAGTGGATCGCTTGGAATACACTATTGTCCTGGTGTTTACTGAAATGTGGATCAGTCGGAATACACTATTGTCCTGATGTTTACTGAAAAGTGGATCGCATGGAATACACTATTGTCCTGATGTGTACTGAAAAGTGGATCACTTGGAGTATACTATTGTTCTGATGTGTACTGAAAAGTGGATCACTTAGATTACACTATTGTCCTGATGTTTACTGAAAAGTGGATCGCTTGGAATACACTATTGTCCTGAATTTTACTGAAAAGTGGATCACTCGGAATACACAATTGTCCTGATATTTACTGAAAAGTGGATCGCTTGGAATGATGTTTACTGAAAGGTGGATAACTTAGTGGTCCACCTTTCAGTAAAAGTTTTTACTGAAAAGTGGATCACTCGGAATACACTATTGTCCTGATGTGTACTGAAATGTGGATCACTTGGAATACACTATTGTCCTGATGTGTACTGAAAAGTGGATCACTTGGAGAATACTATTGTCCTGATGTGTACTGAAAAGTGGATCACTTAGATTACACTATTGTCCTAATGTTTACTGAAAAATGGATCGCTTGGAATTCACTATTGTCCTGATGTTTACTGAAAAGTGGATCACATCAATTACACTATTGTCCTGCTGTTTACTGAAAAGTAGATTCCTTAGAATACACTATTGTCCTGATGTTTACTGAAAGGTAGATCACTTGGAATACACTATTGTCCTGATGTTTACTGAAACGTCGATCACTTAGAAAACACTATTGTCCTGATGTGAACTGAAATGTGGATCGCTTGGAATACACTATTGTCCTGATGTGTACTGAAAAGTGGATCACTTGGAGTATACTATTGTCCTGATGTGTACTAAAAAGTGGATCACTTAGATTACACTATTGTCCTGATGTTTACTGAAAAGTGGATCGCTTGGAATTCACTATTGTCCTTCTGTTTACTGAAAATTGGGTCACATCAATTACACTATTGTCCTGCTGTTTACTGAAAAGTAGATTCTTTAGAATACACTATTGTCATGATGTTTACTGAAAAGTGGATCACTTAGATTACACTATTGCCCTGATGTTTACTGAAAAGTGGATCACTTGGAGTACACTATTGTCCTGTTGTTTATTGAAAAGTGGATCACTTAGAATACACTATTGTCCTAATGTTTACTGAAAAGTGGATCTCTTAGAATACCCTATTGTCCTGATATTTACTGAAAAGTGGATCGATTGGTATACACTATTGTCCTGATGTTTACTGAAAAGTGGATCACTCGGAATACACTATTGTCCTGATGTTTACTGAAAAGTGGATCGCTTGGAATGATGTTTACTGATAGGTGGATCACTTAGATTACACTATTGTCCTGATGTTTACTGAAAAGTGGATCACTTGGAATACACTATTGTCTTGATGTTTACTGAAAAGTGGATCACTTGGATTACATAATAGTCCTGATGTTTACTGAAAAGTGGATCTCTTAGAAAACATTATTGTCCTGATGTTTACTGAAAAGTGGATCGCTTGGAATACACTATTGTCCTGGTCTTTACTGAAAAGTGGATCACTCGGAATACACTATTGTCCTGATGTTTACTGAAAAGTGGATCGCTTGGAATGATGTTTACTGAAAGGTGGATCACTTAGATTACACTATTGTCCTGATGTTTACTGAAAAGTGGATCGCTTAGATTACGATATTGTCCTGATTTTTACTGAAAAGTGGATCACTTGGAATACACTATTGTCCTGATGTTTACTGAAAAGTGGATCGCTTAGAATACGATATTGTCCTGATGTTTACTGAAAAGTGGATCACTTGGAATACACTATTGTCCTGATGTTTACTGAAAAGTGGATCGCTTAGAATACGATATTGTCCTGATGTTTACTGAAAAGTGGATCACTTGGAATACACTATTGTCCTGATGTTTACTGAAAAGTGGATCACTTAGAATATGATATTGTCCTGATGTTAACTGAAAAGTGGATCGCTTGGAATGATGTTTACTGAAAGGTGGATCACTTAGATTACACTATTGTTCTGATGTTTACTGAAAAGTGGATCACTTGGAATACACTATTGTACTGATGTTTACTGAAAAGTGGATCACTTGGATTCCATAAAAGTCCTGATGTTTACTGAAAAGTGGATCTCTTAGAAAACATTATTTTCCTGATGTTTACTGAAAAGTGGATCTCTTGGAATACACTATTGTCCTGGTGTTGTTTATTGAAAAGTGGATCACTCGGAATACACTATTGTCCTGATGTTTACTGATAAGTGGATCGCTTGGAATGATGTTTACTGAAAGGTGGATCACTTAGATTACACTATTGTCCTGATGTTTACTGAAAAGTGGATCGCTTAGAATACGATATTTTCCTGATGTTTACTGAAAAGTGGATCGCTTGGAATACACTATTGTCCTGGTGTTTACTGAAAAGTGGATCACTCGGAATACACTAATGTCCTGATGTTTACTTAAAAGTGGATCGCTTGGAATGATGTTTACTGAAAGGTGGATCACTTAGATTACACTATTGTCCTGATGTTTACTGAAAAGTGGATCGCTTAGAATACGATATTGTTCTGATGTTTACTGAAAAGTGGATCACTTGGAATACACTATTGTCCTGATGTTTACTGAAAAGTGGATCTCTTAGAATACGATATTGTCCTGATGGTTTACTGAAAAGTGGATCGCTTGGAATGATGTTTACTGAAAGGTGGATCACGTAGATTACACTATTGTCCTGATGTTTACTGAAAAGTGGATCACTTGGAATACACTATTGTCCTGATGTTTACTGAAAAGTGGATCACTTGGATTACATAATAGTCCTGATGTTTACTGAAAAGTGGATCTCTTAGAAAACATTATTGTCCTGATGTTTACTGAAAAGTGGATCGCTTGGAATACACTATTGTCCTGGTGTTTACTGAAAAGTGGATCACTCGGAATACACTATTGTCCTGATGTTCACTGAAAAGTGGATCGCTTGGAATGATGTTTACTGAAAGGTGGATCACTTAAATTACACTATTGTCCTGATGTTTACTGAAAAGTGGATCGCTTAGAATACGGTATTGTCCTGATGTTTACTAAAAAGTGGATCACTTGGAATACACTATTGTCCTAATGTTTACTGAAAAGTGGATCGCTTAGAATACGATATTGTCCTGATGTTTACTGAAAAGTGGATCGCTTAGAATGATGTTTACTGAAAGGTGGATCACTTAGATTACACTATTGTCCTGATTTTTAACTGAAATGTGGATCACTTGGAATACACTATTGTCCTGATGTTTACTGAAAAGTGGATCACTTGGATTACATAATAGTCCTGATGTTTACTGAAAAGTGGATCTCTTAGAAAACATTATTGTCCTGATGTTTACTGAAAAGTGGATCGCTTGGAATACACTATTGTCCTGGTGTTTACTGAAAAGTGAATCACTCGGAATACACTATTGTCCTGATGTTTACTGAAAAGTGGATCGCTTGGAATGATGTTTACTGAAAGGTGGATCACTTAGATTACACTATTGTCCTGATTTTTACTGAAAAGTGATCGCTTATAATACGATATTGTCCTGATGTTTACTGAAAAGTGGATCACTTGGAATACACTATTGTCCTGATGTTTACTGTAAAGTGGATCGCTTAGAATACGATATTGTCCTGATGTTTACTGAAAAGTGGATCACTTGGAATACACTATTGTCCTGATGTTTACTGAAAAGTGGATCGCTTAGAATACGATATTGTCCTGATGTTAACTGAAAAGTGGATCACTTGGAATACACTATTGTCCTGATGTTTACTGAAAAGTGGATCTCTTAGAATACGATTATTGTCCTGATGTTTACTGAAAAGTGGATCGCTTGGAATGATGTTTACTGAAAGGTGGATCACTTAGATTACACTATTGTCCTGATGTTTACTGAAAAGTGGATCACTTCGAATACACTATTGTCCTGATGTTTACTGAAAAGTGGATCACTTGGATTACATAATAGTCCTGATGTTTACTGAAAAGTGGATCTCTTAGAAAACATTATTGTCCTGATGTTTACTGAAAAGTGGATCGCTTGGAATATACTATTGTCCTGGTGTTTACTGAAAAGTGGATCACTCGGAATACACTATTGTCCTGATGTTTACTGAAATGTGGATCGCTTGGAATGATGTTTACTGAAAGGTGGATCACTTAGATAACACTATTGTCCTGAATGTTTACTGAAAAGTGGATCGCTTAGAATACGATATTGTCCTGATGTTTACTGAAAAGTGGATCACTTGGAATACACTATTGTCCTGATGTTTACTGAAAAGTGGATCGCTTAGAATACGATATTGTCCTGATGTTTACTGAAAAGTGGATCACTTGGAATACACTATTGTCCTGATGTTTACTGAAAAGTGGATCGCTTAGAATACGATATTGTCCTGATGTTTACTGAAAAGTGGATCACTTGGAATACACTATTGTCCTGATGTTTACTGAAAAGTGGATCGCTTAGAATACGATATTGTCCTGATGTTTACTGAAAAGTGGATCACTTGGAATACACTATTGTCCTGATGTTTACTGAAAAGTGGATCACTTGGAATACACTATTGTCCTGATGTTTACTGAAAAGTGGATCGCCTAGAATACGATATTGTCCTGATGTTTACTGAAAAGTGGATCACTTGTAATACACTATTGTCCTGATGTTTACTGAAAAGTGGATCGCTTAGAATACGATATTGTCCTGATGTTTACTGAAAAGTGGATCACTTGGAATACACTATTGTCCTGATGTTTACTGAAAAGTGGATCGCTTAGAATACGATATTGTCCTGATGTTTACTGAAAAGTGGATCGCTTAGAATACGATATTGTCCTGATGTTTACTGAAAAGTGGATCACTTGGAATACACTATTGTCCTGATGTTTACTGAAAAGTGGATCGCTTAGAATACGATATTGTCCTGATGTTTACTGAAAAGTGGATCGCTTAGAATACGATATTGTCCTGATGTTTACTGAAAAGTGGATCACTTGGAATACACTATTGTCCTGATGTTTACTGAAACGTGGATCGCTTAGAATACGATATTGTCCTGATGTTTACTGAAAAGTGGATCGCTTAGAATACGATATTGTCCTGATGTTTACTGAAAAGTGGATCGCTTAGATACGATATTGTCCTGATGTTTACTGAAAAGTGGATCACTTGGAATACACTGCATTATACAGTCACATTATAAGGGACCCCAATATAAAACGAATGTCAGTCAAAAAGCTTTAATTCCTCTTTCTTACTCTTTCTTACTCTTTCTTTCAAGACAACGACGCAGGTGCTCCCACGAGGTTTAAAATTGAACTAAATTGCGTGTATGATAAATAGAATTGTATTTTAGAGTACCTTCGGATAATAAGAGGCATTCTCTCCATGTGTCTTATTTCTTCGTCCTGCTTTCGAAGACAAGCTAAAACACTATACTTGTATTCGTAAAAAAAAAGCTACAACTCGAAGCAAAGGGATATAACTCTTAGAAACTTGAATTTAATATATTAGTAACCGATTGCATACCCTGTGTCGACTGATAGTACCCGTATATAGATGATGAGAAAATGGGTCACCCTTTTCATAATGTACATGTAAATGACATATTTACGGTGTTCCGTTACGACCATCGTCCCATCTATCATGTATCGACGTTCTGATGCGCGATGGTACGATGGCGATGGTAAGATGGCACGATGGATAAGGGACGATGGAACGATCGCGATGGTGCATCGTATCATCGTGCCGAAGTACCATCACCATCGTACCATCGTACCATCTCCATCGGCTTGTAAACGTCGATACGCGGTGGTACGATGGCACTAACTGAACACCGTATATATTAGATAGTCTATTGGAATGTATCATACAGCGAGACATAATTTTTTTTCACCGCAATGGACACACGTTTTGTTATGTAAAAATGTCAACATTTACCTCCCTTTAGAAAAACTGTGATTGTGTATATAATAAAAATAATGTGTGTTGGCGCGTCGAGCATGTACTTCGAGCTGAGACAACACAAATATTTTAACTCTTAATATGCAGTCGTGCAAATATAATTTCCTACTTCTCGATAAAAATGAATCCGACTTTCATATAACTACATTAATGCATTTTTATAAGTTTTGCTCCGCAAAGATTTGTATCAAATTCTATTTCTTAATTAAGATTCTAAAACAAATAAATAGAAGCAATGTCGTTTATATTGCGTCTATAGTGTTTGAATTTTCAAAATATCTAAGTTATATATATATATGCCTCGTTGTCAATAGTTTAGAAATGGTGTAAATCTGTTGTACAATTTGCCTGTTGATGGCTTTAGGGTATAGTACACCCATTGCAGGCGGTAGGTGTTGGCCTGGGGTAGAGGAAATATAGATATAAAAATGGAAAGAAAAAGCAGCATTCAAGGACGACAGTCAACAACAAACACACACAGAAATAAAGAACACATTTAAAGATGAATAAAAGACCAAATAAGACATCACAAACACAAACATGTTGACAATAGGGCTACCGCCTTAGAACGGTCAGTGGCAAAATAGGCCGTTGGGGTTTAAACCAGGTTCTAGGGTGGCACCCAACCCTCACACTTACATTACCGTCAACCCAATAAAACGGGACAGTGTAAATAAAGAAATCCCCGCCATGAACTATTCTCTAATCAAGCCGCATAATGGCGACCAGAAAATAATACTCCTTTCTTTTTGTAACAAAAGGCATTTTCACAAATGTTGTGAACCGTTTTCGGTTTACGAGTATATGACATTGTTGATCTATATGTCTGGAATTGTTCAAGCATTGTCATGTTGAAATGATGATTTTGAAGAAAGAAGTACTTAGAGAAAACATTGTATGAAAATAATATGTTGGCATCTCAGTGTTTTATGTTTTAAAATGGTGCAGTCATTCATGAGAAAAGTTCTTTCTTACCAGATACATGACCCCCACTTTTTCATAGATTTTGTGATAGCACCTATGTCATTTTTCATGAGAACGTAATTTATACTCGTTTAATATGCGCCTAGATATGAATGACTACATTGCAATAGGTAACAAATGGTAAATCAATGTTGTGAG
>JAWPHD010025542.1:0-16009 GCA_037043455.1 Cyrtodaria siliqua
TTTACGGGTAAATAGAAAAATAGAGATAACGTTGCTCTTTCTGCGATCTGAGGGTCCAAATGGTTATTATTTATAAAGGTATTACGTATAGAATATGTACAATATTATCTGTCGTGTGGTAATGGTTGTTACTATGATTAGTGTTATGATTATTGCAGCTAACATGTATCAAGACACAACGTTAATCTTATCAAGTGAGCCCAGAAGTTGCATATACAAGCCATGACATGCCAACAATGAGTTCCATCGTAAGTTTTTCATATGTACACGTACTTTAAACAGAGATGCACAGTTAAGAAATGCCACTGGCACTCTATGGCACGCAGAATGATACTTGTTGACATTTGATGTCCAAGGGACGTAATCCGTGTAAGGGGAAATAGAAGAAATAAAGATAACGTGGCTTTTTCTGCGATCTGAGTGTCCAAATGGTTATTATTTATAAAGGTATTACGTATAGAATATGTACATTATTATCTGGCGTGTTGTAATGGTTGTGACTATGATAATTGTTATGATTATTGCATCAAACCTGTATCAAGACACAACGTTAATGTCTTACCAAGTGAGCCCAGAAGTTGCATGTACAAGCCATGACACGGCAACAATGAGTTTCACCGTAAGTTTTTCATTTGTATACGTACTTTCAACAGAGATGACCACGTCAGAAATGCCACTGGCAGTCTATGGCACGCAAAATGATACTCGTTGACATTTTATGTCCAAGGGACGTAATTCGTTTACGGGTAAATAGAAAAAATAGAGATAACGTTGCTCTTTCTGCGATCTGAGTGTCCAAATGGTTATTATTTATAAAGGTATTACGTATAGAATATGTACAATATTATCTGTCGTGTTGTAATGGTTGTTACTATGATTAGTGTTATGATTATTGCAGCTAACATGTATCAAGACACAACGTTAATATTATCAAGTGAGCCCTGAAGTTGCATATACAAGCCATGACATGCCAACAATGAGTTCCATCGTAAGTTTTTCATATGTACACGTACTTTAAACAGAGATGCACAGGTCAGAAATGCCACTGGCACTCTCTGGCACGCAGAATGATACTTGTTGAAATTTGATGTCCAAGGGACGTAATCCGTGTACGGGGAAATAGAAGAAATAGAGATAACGATGCTTTTTCTGTGATCTGAGTGTCAAAATGGTTATTATTTATAAAGGTATTACGTATAGAATATGTACAATATTATCTGTCGTGTTGTAATGGTTGTTACTATGATTATTGTTATGATTATTGCAGCTAACATGTATCAAGACACAACGTTAATCTCTTATCAAATGAGCCAAGAAGTTGCATGTACAAGCCATGACACGCCAACAATGAGTTCCACCGTAAATGTTTCATATGTATACGTACTTTCAACAGAGATGCACACGTGAGAAATGCCAGTGGCACTCTATGCACACAGAATGATACTTGTTGACATTTTATGTCCAAGGGACGTAATCCGTGTACGGGGAAATAGAAGAAATAGAGATAACGTGGCTTTTTCTGTGATCTGAGTGTCAAAATGGTTATTATTTATAAAGGTATTACGTATAGAATATGTACAATATTATCTGTCGTGTTGTACTGGTTGTTACTATGATTATTGTTATGACTATTGCAGCTAACATGTATCAAGACACAACGTTAATCTCTTATCAAGTGAGCCCAGAAGGTGCATATACAAGCCATGACATGCCAACAATGAGTTCCATCGTAAGTTTTTCATATGTGCACGTACTTTAAACAGAGATGCACAGGTCAGAAATGCCACTGGCACTCTATGGCACGCAGAATGATACTTGTTGACATTTGATGTCCAAGGGACGTAATCCGTGTACGGGGAAATATTAGAAATAAAGATAACGTGGCTTTTTCTGCGATCTGAGTGTCCAAATGGTTATTATTTATAAAGGTATTACGTATAGAATATGTACATTATTATCTGGCGTGTTGTAATGGTTGTTACTATGATAATTGTTATGATTATTGCAGCAAACCTGTATCAAGACACAACGTTAATGTCTTACCAAGTGAGCCCAGAAGTTGCATGTACAAGCCATGACACGCCAACAATGAGTTACACCGTAAATTTTTCATATGTATACGTACTTTCAACAGAGATGCACACGTGAGAAATGCCAGTGGCACTCTATGGCACACAGAATGATACTTGTTGACATTTTATGTCCAAAGGACGTAATCCGTGTACGGGGAAATAGAAGAAATAGAGATAACGTTTCTTTTTCTGTGATTTGAGTGTCAAAACCGTTATTGTTTATAAAGGTGTTACGTATAGAATATGTACAATATTATCTGGTGTGTTGTAATGGTTGTTACTATGATAATTGTTATGATTATTGCAGCAAACCTGTATCAAGACACAACGTTAATCTCTTACCAAGTGAGCCCAGAAGTTGCATGTACAAGCCATGACACGGCAACAATGAGTTTCACCGTAAGTTTTTCATTTGTATACGTACTTTCAACAGAGATGACCACGTCAGAAATGCCACTGGCAGTCTATGGCACGCAAAATGATACTCGTTGACATTTTATGTCCAAGGGACGTAATTCGTTTACGTGTAAATAGAAAAAATAGAGATAACGTTGCTCTTTCTCGATCTGAGTGTCCAAATGGTTATTATTTATAAAGGTATTACGTATAGAATATGTACAATATTATCTGTCGTGTTGTAATGGTTGTTACTATGATTAGTGTTATGATTATTGCAGCTAACATGTATCAAGACACAACGTTAATCTTATCAAGTGAGCCCTGAAGTTGCATATACAAGCCATGACATTCCAACAATGAGTTCCATCGTAAGTGTTTCATATGTACACGTACTTTAAACAGAGATGCACAGGTCAGAAATGCCACTGGCACTCTATGGCACGCAGAATGATACTTGTTGACATTTGATGCCCAAGGGACGTAATCCGTGTACGGGGAAATAGAAGAAATAGAGATAACGTTGCTTTTTCTGTGATCTGAATGTCAAAATGGTTATTATTTATTAAGGTATTACGTAATAGAATATGTACAGTATTATCTGTCGTGTTGTAATGGTTGTTACTATGATTATTGTTATGATTATTGCAGCTAACATGTATCAAGACACAACGTTAATCTCTTATCAAATGAGCCCAGAAGTTGCATATACAAGCCATGACATGCCAACAATGAGTTCCATCGTAAGTTTTTCATATGTACACCTACTTTAAACAGAGATGCACAGGTCAGAAATGCCACTGGCACTCTATGGCACACAGAATGATACTTGTTGACATTTGATGTCCAAGGGACGTAATCCGTGTACGGGGAAATAGAAGAAATAAAGATAACGTGGCTTTTTCTGCGATCTGAGTGTCCAAATGGTTATTATTTATAAAGGTATTACGTATAGAATATGTACATTATTATCTGGCGTGTTGTAATGGTTGTTACTATGATAATTGTTATGATTATTGCAGCAAACCTGTATCAAGACACAACGTTAATCTCTTACCAAGTGAGCCCAGAAGTTGCATGTACAAGCCATGACACGCCAACAATGAGTTCCACCGTACATTTTTCATATGTATACGTACTTTCAACAGAGATGCACACGTGAGAAATGCCAGTGGCACTCTATGGCACACAGAATGATACTTGTTGACATTTTATGTCCAAAGGACGTAATCCGTGTACGGGGAAATAGAAGAAATAGAGATAACGTTTCTTTTTCTGCGATTTGAGTGTCAAAACGGTTATTGTTTATAAAGGTGTTACGTATAGAATATGTACAATATTATCTGGTGTGTTGTAATGGTTGTTACTATGATAATTGTTATGATTATTGCAGCAAACCTGTATCAAGACACAACGTTAATCCCTTACCAAGTGAGCCCAGAAGTTGCATGTACAAGCCATGACACGGCAACAATGAGTTTCACCGTAAGTTTTTCATTTGTATACGTACTTTCAACAGAGATGACCACGTCAGAAATGCCACTGGCAGTCTATGGCACGCAAAATGATACTCGTTGACATTTTATGTCCAAGGGACGTAATTCGTTTACGGGTAAATAGAAAAAATAGAGATAACGTTGCTCTTTCTGCGATCTGAGTGTCCAACTGGTTATTATTTATAAAGGTATTACGTATAGAATATGTACAATATTATCTGTCGTGTTGTAATGGTTGTTACTATGATTAGTGTTATGATTATTGCAGCTAACATGTATCAAGACACAACGTTAATCTTATCAAATGAGCCCAGAAGTTGCATATACAAGCCATGACATGCCAACAATGAGTTCCATCGTAAATGTTTCATATGTACACGTACTTTAAACAGAGATGCACAGGTCAGAAATGCCACTGGCACTCTATGGCACGCAGAATGATACTTGTTGACATTTGATGTCCAAGGGACGTAATCCGTGTACGGGGAAATAGAAAAAATAAGGATAACGTGGCTTTTTCTGCGATCTGAGTGTCCAAATGGTTATTATTTATAAAGGTATTACGTATAGAATATGTACATTATTATCTGGCGTTTTGTAATGGTTGTTACTATGATAATTGTTATGATTATTGCAGCAAACCTGTATCAAGACACAACGTTAATCTCTTACCAAGTGAGCCAAGAAGTTGCATGTACAAGCCATGACACGCCAACAATGAGTTCCACCGTAAATGTTTCATATGTATACGTACTTTCAACAGAGATGCACACGTGAGAAATGCCGCTGGCACTCTATGGCACACAGAATGATACTTGTTGACATTTTATGTCCAAGGGACGTAATCCGTGTACGGGGAAGTAGAAGAAATAGAGATAACGTTGCTTTTTCTGTGATCTGAGTGTCAAAATGGTTATTATTTATAAAGGTATTACGTATAGAATATGTAAAATATTATCTGTCGTGTTGTAATGGTTGTTACTATGATTAGTGTTATGATTATTGCAGCTAACATGTATCAAGACACAACGTTAATCTTATCAAGTGAGCCCAGAAGTTGCATATACAAGCCATGACATGCCAACAATGAGTTCCATCGTAAGTTTTTCATATGTACACGTACTTTAAACAGAGATGCACAGGTCAGAAATGCCACTGGCACTCTATGGCACGCAGAATGATGCTTGCTGACATTTGATGTCCAAGGGACGTAATCCGTGTACGGCGAAATAGAAGAAATAAAGATAACGTGGCTTTTTCTGCGATCTGAGTGTCCAAATGGTTATTATTTATAAAGGTATTACGTATAGAATATGTACAATATTATCTGTCGTGTTGTAATGGTTGTTACTATGATTATTGTTATGATTATTGCAGCTAACATGTATCAAGACACAACGTTAATCTCTTATCAAGTGAGCCCAGAAGTTGCATATACAAGCCATGACATGCCAACAATGAGTTCCATCGTAAGTCTTTCATATGTACACGTACTTTAAACAGAGATGCACAGGTCAGAAATGCCACTGGCACTCTATGGCACGCAGAATGATACCTGTTGACATTTGATGTCCAAGGGACGTAATCCGTGTACGGGGAAATAGAAGAAATAAAGATAACGTGGTTTTTTCTGCGATCTGAGTGTCCAAATGGTTATTATTTATAAATGTATTACGTATAGAATATGTACATTATTATCTGGCGTGTTGTAATGGTTGTTACTATGATAATTGTTATGATTATTGCAGCAAACCTGTATCAAGACACAACGTTAATCTCTTACCAAGTGAGCCCAGAAGTTGCATGTACAAGCCATGACACGCCAACAATGAGTTCCACCGTACATTTTTCATATGTATACGTACTTTCAACAGAGATGCACACGTGAGAAATGCCAGTGGCACTCTATGGCACACAGAATGATACTTGTTGACATTTTATGTCCAAAGGACGTAATCCGTGTACGGGGAAATAGAAGATATAGAGATAACGTTTCTTTTTCTGCGATTTGAGTGTCAAAATGGTTATTGTTTATAAAGATGTTACGTATAGAATATATACAATATTATCTGGTGTGTTGTAATGGTTGTTACTATGATAATTGTTATGATTATTGAAGGAAACCTGTATCAAGACACAACGTTAATCTCTTACCAAGTGAGCCCAGAAGTTGCATGTACAAGCCATGACACGGCAACAATGAGTTTCACCGTAAGTTTTTCATTTGTATACGTACTTTAAACAGAGATGACCACGTCAGAAATGCCACTGGCAGTCTATGGCACGCAAAATGATACTCGTTGACATTTTATGTCCAAGGGACGTAATTCGTTTACGGTTAAATAGAAAAAATAGAGATAACGTTGCTCTTTCTGCGATCTGAGTGTCCACATATTTATTATTTATAAAGGTATTACGTATAGAATATGTACAATATTATCTGTCGTGTTGTAATGGTTGTTACTATGATAATTGTTATGATTATTGCAGCAAACCTGTATCAAGACACAACGTTAGTCTCTTACCAAGTGATCCAAGAAGTTGCATGTACAAGCCATGACACGCCAACAATGAGTTACACCGTAAATTTGTCATATGTATACGTACTTTCAACAGAGATGCACACGTGAGAAATGCCAGTGGCACTCTATGGCACACAGAATGATACTTGTTGACATTTTATGTCCAAAGGACGTAATCCGTGTACGGGGAAATAGAAGAAATAGAGATAACGTTTCTTTTTCTGCGATTTGAGTGTCAAAACGGTTATTGTTTATAAAGGTGTTACGTATAGAATATGTACAATATTATCTGGTGTGTTGTAATGGTTGTTACTATGATAATTGTTATGATTATTGCAGCAAACCTGTATCAAGACACAACGTTAATCTCTTACCAAGTGAGCCCAGAAGTTGCATGTACAAGCCATGACACGGCAACAATGAGTTTCACCGTAAGTTTTTCATTTGTATACGTACTTTCAACAGAGATGACCACGTCAGAAATGCCACTGGCAGTCTATGGCACGCAAAATGATACTCGTTGACATTTTATGTCCAAGGGACGTAATTCGTTTACGGGTAAATAGAAAAAATAGAGATAACGTTGCTCTTTCTGCGATCTGAGTGTCCAAATGGTTATTACTTATAAAGGTATTACGTATAGAATATGTACAATATTATCCGTCGTGTTGTAATGGTTGTTACTATGATTAGTGTTATGATTATTGCAGCTAATATGTATCAAGACACAACGTTAATCTTATCAAGTGAGCCCAGAAGTTGCATATACAAGCCATGACATGCCAACAATGAGTTCCATCGTACGTTTTTCATATGTTCACGTACTTTAAACAGAGATGCACAGGTCAGAAATGCCACTGGCACTCTATGGCACGCAGAATGATACTTGTTGACATTTGATGTCCAAGGGACGTAATCCGTGTACGGGAAAATAGAAGAAATAAAGATAACGTGGCTTTTTCTGCGATCTGAGTGTCCAAATGGTTATTATTTATAAAGGTATTACGTATAGAATATGTACATTATTATCTGGCGTGTTGTAATGGTTGTTACTATGATAATTGTTATGATTATTGCAGCAAACCTGTATCAAGACACAACGTTAATCTCTTACCAAGTGAGCCCAGAAGTTGCATGTACAAGCCATGACACGGCAACAATGAGTTTCACCGTAAGTTTTTCATTTGTATACGTACTTTAAACAGAGATGACCACGTCAGAAATGCCACTGGCAGTCTATGGCACGCAAAATGATACTCGTTGACATTTTATGTCCAAGGGACGTAATTCGTTTACGGTTAAATAGAAAAAATAGAGATAACGTTGCTCTTTCTGCGATCTGAGTGTCCACATATTTATTATTTATAAAGGTATTACGTATAGAATATGTACAATATTATCTGTCGTGTTGTAATGGTTGTTACTATGATAATTGTTATGATTATTGCAGCAAACCTGTATCAAGACACAACGTTAGTCTCTTACCAAGTGAGCCAAGAAGTTGCATGTACAAGCCATGACACGCCAACAATGAGTTCCACCGTAAATGTTTCATATGTATACGTACTTTCAACAGAGATGCACACGTGAGAAATGCCACTGGCACTATATGGCACACAGAATGATACTTGTTGACATTGTATGTCCAAGGGACGTAATCCGTGTACGGGGAAATAGAAGAAATAGAGATAACGTTGCTTTTTCTGTGATCTGAGTGTCAAAATGGTTATTATTTATAAAGGTATTACGTATAGAATATGTACAATATTATCTGTCGTGTTGTAATGGTTGTTACTATAAACATTGTTATGATTATTGCAGCTAACATGTATCAAGACAAAACGTTAATCTCTTATCAAGTGAGCCCAGAAGTTGCATATACAAGCCATGACATGCCAACAATGAGTTCCATCGTAAGTTTTTCATATGTACACGTACTTTAAACAGAGATGCACAGGTCAGAAATGACACTGGCACTCTATGGCACACAGAATGATACTTGTTGATATTTGATGTCCAAGGAATGTAATCCGTGTACGGGGAAATAGAAGAAATAAAGATAACGTGGCTTTTTCTGCGATCTGAGTGTCCAAATGGTTATTATTTATAAAGGTATTACGAATAGAATATGTACATTATTATCTGGCGTGTTGTAATGGTTGTTACTATGATAATTGTTATGATTATTGCAGCAAACCAGTATCAAGACACAACGTTAATGTCTTACCAAGTGAGCCCAGAAGTTGCATGTACAAGCCATGACACGCCAACAATGAGTTCCACCGTAAATTTTTCATATGTATACGTACTTTCAACAGAGATGCACACGTGAGAAATGCCAGTGGCACTCAATGGCACACAGAATGATACTTGTTGACATTTTATGTCCAAAGGACGTAATCCGTGTACGGGGAAATGGAAGAAATAGAGATAACGTTTCTTTTTCTGCGATTTGAGTGTCAAAATGGTTATTGTTTAAAAAGGTGTTACGTATAGAATATGTACAATATTATCTGGTGTGTTGTAATGGTTGTTACTATGATAATTGTTATGATTATTGCAGCAAACCTGTATCAAGACACAACGTTAATCTCTTACCACGTGAGCCCAGAAATTGCATGTACAAGCCATGACACGGCAACAATGAGTTTCACCGTAAGTTTTTCATTTGTATACGTACTTTCAACAGAGATGACCACGTCAGAAATGCCACTGGCAGTCTATGGCACGCAAAATGATACTCGTTGACATTTTATGTCCAAGGGACGTAATTCGTTTACGGGTAAATAGAAAAAATAGAGATAACGTTGCTCTTTCTGCGATCTGAGTGTCCAAATGGTTATTATTTATAAAGGTATTACGTATAGAATATGTACAATATTATCTGTCGTGTTGTAATGGTTGTTACTATGATTAGTGTTATGATTATTGCAGCTAACATGTATCAAGACACAACGTTAATCTTATCAAGTGAGCCCAGAAGTTGCATATACAAGCCATGACATGCCAACAATGAGTTCCATCGTAAGTTTTTAATATGTACACGTACTTTAAACAGAGATACACAGGTCAGAAATGCCACTGGCACTCTATGGCACGCAGAATGATACTTGTTGACATTTGATGTCCATGGGACGTAATCCGTGTACGGGGAAATAGAAGAAATAAAGATAACGTGGCTTTTTCTGCGATCTGAGTGTCCAAATGGTAGTTATTTATAAAGGTATTACGTATCGAATATGTACATTATTATCTGGCGTGTTGTAATGGTTGTTACTATGATAATTGTTATGATTATTGCAGCAAACCTGTATCAAGACACAACGTTAATCTCTTACCAAGTGAGCCAAGAAGTTGCATGTACAAGCCATGATACGCCAACAATGAGTTCCACCGTAAATGTTTCATTTGTATACGTACTTTCAACAGAGATGCACACGCGAGAAATGCCACTGGCACTCTATGGCACACAGAATGATACTTGTTGACATGTTATGTCCAACGGACGTAATCCGTGTACGGGGAAATAGAAGAAATAGAGATAACGTTGCTTTTTCTGTGATCTGAGTGTCAAAATGGTTATTATTTATAAAGGTATTACGTATAGAATATGTACAATATTATCTGTCGTGTTGTAATGGTTGTTACTATGATTATTGTTATGATTATTGCAGCTAACATGTATCAAGACACAACGTTAATCTCTTATCAAGTGAGCCCAGAAGTTGCATATACAAGCCATGACATGCCAACAATGAGTTCCATCGTAAGTTTTTCATATGTACACGTACTTTAAACAGAGATACACAGGTCAGAAATGCCACTGGCACTCTATGGCACGCAGAATGATACTTGTTGACATTTGATGTCCATGGGACGTAATCCGTGTACGGGGAAATAGAAGAAATAAAGATAACGTGGCTTTTTCTGCGATCTGAGTGTCCAAATGGTAGTTAATTATAAAGGTATTACGTATCGAATATGTACACTATTATCTGGCGTGTTGTAATGGTTGTTACTATGATAATTGTTATGATTATTGCAGCAAACCTGTATCAAGACACAACGTTAATCTCTTACCAAGTGAGCCAAGAAGTTGCATGTACAAGCCATGATACGCCAACAATGAGTTCCACCGTAAATGTTTCATTTGTATACGTACTTTTAACAGAGATGCACACGCGAGAAATGCCACTGGCACTCTATGGCACACAGAATGATACTTGTTGACATGTTATGTCCAAGGGACGTAATCCGTGTACGGGGAAATAGAAGAAATAGAGATAACGTTGCTTTTTCTGTGATCTGAGTGTCAAAATGGTTATTATTTATAAAGGTATTACGTATAGAATATGTACAATATTATCTGTCGTGTTGTAATGGTTGTTACTATGATTATTGTTATGATTATTGCAGCTAACATGTATCAAGACACAACGTTAATCTCTTATCAAGTGAGCCCAGAAGTTGCATATACAAGCCATGACATGCCAACAATGAGTTCCATCGTAAGTTTTTCATATGTACACGTTCTTTAAACAGAGATGCACACGTCAGAAATGCCACTGGCACTCTATAGCACGCAGAATGATACTTGTTGACATTTGATGTCCAAGGGACGTAATCCGTGTACGGGGAAATATAAGAAATAAAGATAACGTGGCTTTTTCTGCGATGTGAGTGTCCAAATGGTTATTATTTATAAAGGTATTACGTATAGAATATGTACATTATTATCTGGAGTGTTGTAATGGTTGTTACTATGATAATTGTTATGATTATTGCAGCAAACCTGTATCAAGACACAACGTTAATGTCTTACCAAGTGAGCCCAGAAGTTGCATGTACAAGCCATGACATGCCAACAATGAGTTCCAACGTAAGTTTTTCATATGTACACGTACTTTAAACAGAGATGCACAGGTCAGAAATGCCACTGGCACTCTATGGCACGCAGAATGATACTTGTTGACATTTGATGTCAAAAGGACGTAATCCGTGTACGGGGAAATAGAAGAAATAGAGATAACGTTTCTTTTTCTGCGATTTTAGTGTCAAAATGGTTATTATTTATAAAGGTGTTACGTATAGAATATGTACATTATTATCTGGCGTGTTGTAATGGTTGTTACTATGATAATTGTTATGATTATTGCAGCAAACCTGTATCAAGACACAATGTTAATCTCTTACCAAGTGAGCCCAGAAGTTGCATGTACAAGCCATGACACGGCAACAATGAGTTTCACCGTAAGTTTTTTATTTGTATACGTACTTTCAACAGAGATGACCACGTCAGAAATGCCACTGGCAGTCAAGGGCACTCAAAATGATACTCGTTGACATTTTATGTCCAAGGGACGTAATTCGTTTACGGGTAAATAGAACAAATAGAGATAACGTTGCTCTTTCTGCGATCTGAGTTATTATTTATAAAGGTATTACGTATAGAATATGTACAATATTATCTGTCGTGTTGTAATGGTTGTTACTATGATTAGTGTTATGATTATTGCAGCTAACATGTATCAAGACACAACGTTAATCTTATCAATTGAGCCCAGAAGTTGCAAATACAAGCCATGACATGCCAACAATGAGTTCCATCGTAAGTTTTTCATATGTACACGTACTTTAAACAGAGATGCACAGGTCAGAAATGCCACTGGCTTTCTATGGCACGCAGAATGATACTTGTTGACATTTGATGTCCAAGGGACGTAATCCGTGTACGGGGAAATAGAAGAAATAAAGATAACGTGGCTTTTTCTGCGATCTGAGTGTCCAAATGGTTATTATTTATAAAGGTATTACGTATAGAATATGTACATTATTATCTGGCGTGTTGTAATGGTTGTTACTATGATAATTGTTATGATTATTGCAGCAAACCTGTATCAAGACACAACGTTAATCTCTTACCAAGTGAGCCAAGAAATTGCATGTACAAGCCATGACACGCCAACAATGAGTTCCACCGTAAATGTTTCATATGTATACGTACTTTCAACAGAGATGCACACGTGAGAAATGCTACTGGCACTCTATGGCACACGGAATGATACTTGTTGACCTTTTATGTCCATGGGACGTAATCCGTGTACGGGGAAATAGAAGAAATAGAGATAACGTTGCTTTTTCTGTGATCTGAGTGTCAAAATGGTTATTATTTATAAAGGTATTACGTATAGAATATGTACAATATTATCTGTCGTGTTGTAATGGTTGTTACTATGATTAGTGTTATGATTATTGCAGCTAACATGTATCAAGACACAACGTTTATCTTATCAAGTGAGCCCAGAAGTTGCATATACAAGCCATGACATGCCAACAATGAGTTCCATCGTAAGTTTTTCATATGTACACGTACTTTAAACAGAGATGCACAGGTCAGAAATGCCACTGACACTCTATGGCACGCAGAATGATACTTGTTGACATTTGATGTCCAAGGGAGGTAATCCGTGTACGGGGAAATAGAAGACATAAAGATAACGTGGCTTTTTTCTGTGATCTGAGTGTCCAAATGGTTATTATTTATAAAGGTGTTACGTATAGAATATGTACATTATTATCTGGCGTGTTGTAATGGTTGTTACTATGATAATTGTTATGATTATTGCAGCAAACCTGTATCAAGACACAACGTTAATCTCTTACCAAGTGATCCCAGAAGTTGCATGTACAAGCCATGACACGGCAACAATGAGTTTCACGGTAAGTTTTTTATTTGTATACGTACTTTCAACAGAGATGACCACGTCAGAAATGCCACTGGCAGTCAATGGCACTCAAAATGATACTCGTTGACATTGTATGTCCAAGGGACGTAATTCGTTTACGGGTAAATAGAACAAATAGAGATAACGTTGCTCTTTCTGCGATCTGAGTGTCTAAATGGTTATTATTTATAAAGGTATTACGTATAGAATATGTACAATATTATCTGTCGTGTTGTAATGGTTGTTACTATGATTAGTGTTATGATTATTGCAGCTAACATGTATCAAGACACAACGTTAATCGTATCAATTGAGCCCAGAAGTTGCAAATACAAGCCATGACATGCACACATGAGTTCCATCGTAAGTTTTTCATATGTACACGTACTTTAAACAGAGATGCACAGGTCAGAAATGCCACTGGCACTCTATGGCACGCAGAATGATACTTGTTGACATTTGATGTCCAAGGGACGTAATCCGTGTACGGGGAAATAGAAGAAATAAAGATAACGTGGCTTTTCTGCGATCTGAGTGTCCAAATCGTTATTAATTATAAAGGTATTACGTATAGAATATGTACATTATTATCTGGCGTGTTGTAATGGTTGTTACTATGATAATTGTTATGATTATTGCAGCAAACCTGTATCAAGACACAACGTTAATCTCTTACCAAGTGAGCCAGAAGTTGCATGTACAAGCCATGACAAGGCAACAATGAGTTTCACCGTAAGTTTTTTATTTGTATAGCGTACTTTCAACAGAGATGACCACGTCAGAATGCCACTGGCAGTCAATGGCACTCAAAATGATACTCGTTGACATTTTATGTCCAAGGGACGTAATTCGTTTACTGGGTAAATAGAACAAATAGAGATAACGTTGCTCTTTCTGCGTCTGAGTGTCTAAATGGTTATTATTTATAAAGGTATTACGTATAGAATATGTACAATATTATCTGTCGTGTTGTAATGTTGTTACTATGATTAGTGTTATGATTATTGCAGCTAACATGTATCAAGACACAACGTTAATCTTATCAATTGAGCCAGAAGTTGCAAATACAAGCCATGACATGCCAACAATGAGTTCCATCGTAAGTTTTTCATATGTACCACGTACTTTAACAACAGAGATGCACAGGTCAGAAATGCCTCTGGCACTCTATGGCACGCAGAATGATACTTGTTGACATTTGATGTCCAAGGGACGTAATCCGTGTACGGGGAAATAGAAGAAATAAAGATAACGTGGCTTTTTCTGCGATCTGAGTGTCCCAAATGGTTATTATTTATAAAGGTATTACGTATAGAATATGTACATTATTATCTGGCGTGTTGTAATGGTATGTTACTAATGATAATTGTTATGATTATTGCAGCAAACCTGTATCAAGACACAACGTTAATCTCTTACCAAGTGAGCCCAGAAGTTGCATGTACAAGCCATGACACGCCAACAATGAGTTCCACCGTAAATGTTTCATATGTATACGTACTTCAACAGAGATGCACACGTGAGAAATGCTACTGAGCACTCTATGGCACACAGAATGATACTTGTTGACCTTTTGTCCATGGGACGTAATCCGTGTACGGGGAAATAGAAGAAATAGAGATAACGTTGCTTTTCTGTGATCTGAGTGTCAAAATGGTTATTATTTATAAAGGTATTACGTATAGAATATGTACAATATTATCTGTCGTGTTGTAATGGTTAGTTACTATGATTAGTGTTATGATATATTGCAGCTAACATGTATCAAGACACAACGTTTATCTTATCAAGTGAGCCCAGAAGTTGCATATACAAGCCATGACATGCCAACAATGAGTTCCAATCGTAAGTTTTTCATATGTACACGTACTTTAAACAGAGATGCACAGCGTCAGAACATGCCCACTGACACTCTATGGCACGCAGATGATACTTGTTGACATTTGATGTCCAAGGGACGTAATCCGTGTACGGGGGAAATAGAAGAAATAAAGATAACGTGGCTTTTTCTGTGATCTGAGTGTCCAAATGGTTATTATTTATAAAGGTGTTACGTACTAGCATATGTACATTATTATCTGGCAGTGTTGTACATGGTTGTTACTCATGATAATTGTTATGATTATTGCAGCAAACCTGTATCAAGACACAACGTTAATCTCTTACCAAGTGAGACCAGAAGTTGCATGTACAAGCAATGACACGGCAACAATGAGTTTCACCGTAAGTTTTTTATTTGTATACGTACTTTCAACAGAGATGACCACGTCAGAAATGCCACTGGCAGTCAATGGCACTCAAAATGATACTCGTTGACATTTTATGTCCCAAGGGACGTAATTCGTTTACGGGTAAATAGAACAAATAGAGATAACGTTGCTCTTTCTGCGATCTGAGTGTCTAAATGGTTATTATTTATAAAGGTATTACGTATAGAATATGTACAATATTATCTTGTCGTGTTTGTAATGGTTGTTACTATGATTAGTGTTATGATTATTGCAGCTAACATGTATCAAGACACAACGTTAATCTTATCAAGTGAGCCCAGAAGTTTGCATATACAAGCCATGACATGCCAACAATGAGTTTCATCGTAAGTTTTTTATATGTACACCTACTTTAAACAGAGATGCACAGGTCAGAAATGCCACTGGCACTCTATGGCATGCAGAATGATACTTGTTGACATTTGATGTCCAAGGGAACTTAATCCGTGTACGGGGAAATAGAAGAATATAAAAGATAACGTTGCTTTTTCTGTGATCTGAGTGTCAAAATGGTTATTATTTATAAAG
>JAWPHD010025543.1:0-16009 GCA_037043455.1 Cyrtodaria siliqua
TTGCATTCTTACTCATATATATTCCGTTCTTACAGATATATATTCAGTTCTTACAGATATATATTCCGTTCTTACCCATATATATTCAGTTCTTACACATATATATTCAGTTCTTACACATATATATTCAGTTCGTACACATATATATTCAGTTCTTTAACATATATATTCAGTTCTTACGCATATATATTCAGTTCTTACACATATATATTCAGTACTTACGCATATATATTCAGTTCTTACACATATATATTCAGATCTTACGCATATATATTCAGTTCTTACACATATATATTCAGTTCTTACACATATAAATTCAGTTCTTACACATATATATTCAGTTCTTACACATATATATTAAGTTCTTACACATATATTCAGTTCTTACGCATATATATTCCGTTCTTACGCATATATATTCCGTTCTTACGCATATATATTCAGTTCTTACACATATATATTCCGTTCTTACACACATATATTAAGTTCTTACACATATATATTCAGTTCTTACGCATATATTCAGTTCTAACGCATATATATTCAGTTCTTAAACATATATATTCAGTTCTTACGCATATATATTTAGTTCTTACACATATATATTCAGTACTTACGCATATATATTCCGTTCTTACACATATATATTCAGTTCTTACGCATATATATTCAGTTCTTACACATATATATATTCAGTTCTTACACATATATATTCAGTTCTTACACATATATATTCAGTTCTTACACATATATATTCCGTTCTTACGCATATATATTCAGTTCTTACACATATATATTCAGTTCTTACACATATATATTCAGTTCTTACACATATATATTGCATTCTTACTCATATATATTCCGTTCTTACACATATATATTCAGTTCTTACAGATATATATTCCGTTCTTACGCATATATATTCAGTTCTTACACATATATATTCAGTTCTTACACATATATATTCAGTTCGTACACATATATATTCAGTTCTTTCACATATATATTCAGTTCTTACGCATATATATTCAGTTCTTACACATATATATTCAGTACTTACGCATATATATTCAGTTCTTACACATATATATTCCGTTCTTACGCATATATATTCAGTTCTTACACATATATATTCAGTTCTTACACATATATATTCAGTTCTTACACATATATAGTCAGTTCTTACACATATATATTAAGTTCTTACACATATATTCAGTTCTTACGCATATATATTCCGTTCTTACGCATATATATTCCGTTTTTACGCATATATATTCCGTTCTTACGCATATATATTCAGTTCTTACACATATATATTCCGTTCTTACACACATATAATAAGTTCTTACACATATATATTCAGTTCATACAAATATATATTCAGTTCTTACACATATATATTCAGTTCTTACACATATATATTCAGTTCTTACACATATATATTGCATTCTTACTCATATATATTCCGTTCTTACAGATATATATTCAGTTCTTACAGATATATATTCCGTTCTTACCCATATATATTCAGTTCTTACACATATATATTCAGTTCTTACACATATATATTCAGTTCGTACACATATATATTCAGTTCTTTAACATATATATTCAGTTCTTACGCATATATATTCAGTTCTTACACATATATATTCAGTACTTACGCATATATATTCAGTTCTTACACATATATATTCAGATCTTACGCATATATATTCAGTTCTTACACATATATATTCAGTTCTTACACATATATATTCAGTTCTTACACATATATATTGCATTCTTACTCATATATATTCCGTTCTTACAGATATATATTCAGTTCTTACAGATATATATTCCGTTCTTACCCATATATATTCAGTTCTTACACATATATATTCAGTTCTTACACATATATATTCAGTTCGTACACATATATATTCAGTTCTTTAACATATATATTCAGTTCTTACGCATATATATTCAGTTCTTACACATATATATTCAGTACTTACGCATATATATTCAGTTCTTACACATATATATTCAGATCTTACGCATATATATTCAGTTCTTACACATATATATTCAGTTCTTACACATATAAATTCAGTTCTTACACATATATATTCAGTTCTTACACATATATATTAAGTTCTTACACATATATTCAGTTCTTACGCATATATATTCCGTTCTTACGCATATATATTCCGTTCTTACGCATATATATTCAGTTCTTACACATATATATTCCGTTCTTACACACATATATTAAGTTCTTACACATATATATTCAGTTCTTACGCATATATTCAGTTCTAACGCATATATATTCAGTTCTTAAACATATATATTCAGTTCTTACACATATATAGTCAGTTCTTACACATATATATTAAGTTCTTACACATATATTCAGTTCTTACGCATATATATTCCGTTCTTACGCATATATATTCCGTTTTTACGCATATATATTCCGTTCTTACGCATATATATTCAGTTCTTACACATATATATTCCGTTCTTACACACATATAATAAGTTCTTACACATATATATTCAGTTCATACAAATATATATTCAGTTCTTACACATATATATTCAGTTCTTACACATATATATTCAGTTCTTACACATATATATTCCGTTCTTACACATCTATATTCAGTTCTTACGAATATATTCAGTTCTTACGCATATATATTCAGTTCTTACACATATATATTCAGTTCTTACACATATATATTCAGTTCTTACGCATATATATTCAGTTCTTACACATATATATTCAGTTCTTACACATATATATTTAGTTCTTACACATATATATTCAGTTCTTACACATATATATTCAGTTCTTACACATATATATTCCGTTCTTACGCATATATATTCAGTTCTTACACATATATATTCAGTTCTTACTCATATATATTCCGTTCTTACGCATATATATTCCGTTCTTACACATATATATTCAGTTCTGACACATATATATTCAGTTCTTACACATATATATTCAGTTCTTACACGTATATATTCAGTTCTTACCCATATATATTCCGTTCTTACACATATATATTCAGTTCTTAAACATATATATTCAGTTCTTACACATATATATTCAGTTCTTACGCATATATATTCAGTACTTACGCATATTTATTCAGTTCTTACGCATATATAATCAGTTATTACGCATATATATTCCGTTCTTACACATATATATTCAGTTCTTACACATATATTTTCAGTTCTTACTCATATATATTCAGTTTTTACGCATATATATTCAGAACTTACGCATATTTATTCAGTTCTTACGCATATATAATCAGTTCTTACGCATATATATTCAGTTCTTACGCATATATATTCAGTTCTTACTCATATATATTCCGTTCTTACACATCTATATTCCGTTCTTACACATTTATATTCCGTTTTTACACATATATATTCAGTTCTTACACATATATATTCAGTTCTTACACATATATATTCGTTCTTACACATATATATTCCGTTCTTACGCATATATATTCCGTTTTTACGCATATATATTCCGTTCTTACGCATATATATTCAGTTCTTACGCAAATATATTCCCTTCTTACGCATATATATTCCGTTCTTACACATATATATTCCGTTCTTACACATATATATTCAGTTCTTACACATATATATTCAGTTCTTTCACATATATATTCAGTTCTTACACATATATATTCAGTTCTTACAAATATATATTCTGTTCTTACGCATATGTATTCAGTTCTTACGCATATATTCAGTTCTAACGCATATATATTCAGTTCTTACACATATATATTCAGTTCTTACGCATATATATTCAGTTCTTACACATATATATTCAGTACTTACGCATATATATTCCGTTCTTACACATATATATTCAGTTCTTACGCATATATATTCAGTTCTTACACATATACATTCAGTTCTTACACATATATATTCAGTACTTACACATATATATTCAGTTCTTACACATATATATTCCGTTCTTACGGATATATATTCAGTTCTTACACATATATACTCAGTTCTTACACATATATATTCAGTTCTTACACATATATATTCCATTCTTTCGCATATATTTTCCGTTCTTACACATATATATTCAGTTCTTACGCATATATATTCCGTTCTTACGCATATATATTCCGTTCTTACGCATATATATTCCGTTCTTACGCATATATATTCCGTTCTTACGCATATATATTCCGTTCTTACGTATATATATTCAGTTCTTACACATATCTATTCAGTTCTTACACATATAAATTCAGTTCTTACACATATCTATTCAGTTCTTACACATATAAATTCAGTTCTTACACATATATATTCTGTTCTTACGCATATATATTGAGTTCTTACGCATATATTTAGTTCTAACGCATATATATTCAGTTCTTACACGTATATATTCAGTTCTTACGCATATATATTCAGTTCTTACACATATATATTCAGTACTTACGCATATATATTCCGTTCTTACACATATATATTCAGTTCTTACGCATATATATTCAGTTCTTACACATATACATTCAGTTCTTACACATATATATTCAGTACTTACAAATATATATTCAGTTCTTACACATATATATTCCGTTCTTACGCATATATATTCAGTTCTTACACATATATACTCAGTTCTTAAACATATATATTCAGTTCTTACACATATATATTCCATTATTTCGCATATATTTTCCGCTCTTACACATATATATTCAGTTCTTACACATATATATTCCATTATTTCGCATATATTTTCCGCTCTTACACATATATATTCAGTTCTCACACATATAAATTCAGTTCTTACACATATATATTTAGTTCTTACACACATATATTCAGTTCTTACACATATATATTCAGTTCTTACGCATATATATTCCGTTCTTACGCATATATATTCCGTTCTTACGCATATATATTCCTTTCTTACGCATATATATTCAGTTCTTACACATATATATTCAGTTCTTACGCATATATATTCCGTTCTTACGCATATATATTCCGTTCTTACGCATATATATTCAGTTATTACACATATATATTCATTTCTTACACATATATATTCCGTTCTTACGCATATATATTCAGTACTTACACATATATATTCAGTTCTTACACATATATATTCCGTTCTTACGCATATATATTCAGTTCTTACACATATATACTCAGTTCTTAAACATATATATTCAGTTCTTACACATATATATTCCATTATTTCGCATATATTTTCCGTTCTTACACATATATATTCAGTTCTTACGCATATATATTCCGTTCTTTCGCATATATATTCCTTTCTTACGCATATATATTCCGTTCTTACGCATATATATTCCGTTCTTACGCATATATAATCCGTTCCTACGCATATATATTCAGTTCTTACACATATATATTCAGTTCTCACACATATAAATTCAGTTCTTACACATATATATTCAGTTCTTACACATATATATTTAGTTCTTACACACATATATTTAGTTCTTACACATATATATTCAGTTCTTACGCATATATATTCCGTTCTTACGCATATATATTCCGTTCTTACGCATATATATTCCGTTCTTACGCATATATATTCAGTTCTTACACATATATATTCAGTTCTTACGCATATATATTCCGTTCTTACGCATATATATTCCGTTCTTACGCATATATATTCAGTTATTACACATATATATTCATTTCTTACTCATATATATTCCGTTCTTACGCATATATATTCAGTTCTTACGCATATATATTCCGTTCTTACGCATATATATTCCGTTCTTCCGCATATATATTCAGTTCTTATGCATATATATTCAGTTCTTACGCATATATATTCAGTTCTTACGCATATATTTTCAGTTCTTACGCATATACATTCAGTTCTTACACATTCAGTTCTTACACATATATATTCAGTTCTTACGCATATATATTCGTTCTGACACATATATATTCCGTTCCTACGCATATATATTCCGTTCTTACGCATATATATTCCGTTCTTACGCATATATATTCCGTTCTTACGCAAATATATTCCGTTCTTACGCATATATATTCAGTTCTTACACATATATATTCCGTTCTTACACATATATATTCAGTTCTTACACATATATAGTCAGTTCTTACACATATATATTCAGTTCTTACACATATATATTCAGTTCTTACAAATATATATTCTGTTCTTACGCATATATATTGAGTTCTTACGCATTTCAGTTCTAACGCATATATATTCAGTTCTTACACGTATATATTCTGTTCTTACGCATATATATTCAGTTCTTACACATATATTTTCAATACTTACGCATATATATTCCGTTCTTACACATATATATTCAGTTCTTATGCATATTTATTCAGTTCTTACACATATACATTCAGTTCTTACACATATATATTCAGTACTTACACATATATATTCAGTTCTTACACATATATATTCCATTCTTACGCATATATATTCAGTTCTTACACATATATATTCAGTTCTTACACATATATATTCAGTTCTTACACATATATATTCAGTTCTTACGGATATATATTCCGTTCTTACGCATATATATTCCGTTCTTACGCATATATATTCCATTCTTACGCATATATATTCAGTTCTTACGCATATATATTCAGTTCTTACACATATATATTCAGTTCTTACACATATATATTCAGTTCTTACACATATATATTCAGTTCTTACACATATATATATTCAGTTCTTACACATATATAGTCAGTTCTTACACATATATATATTCAGTTCTTACACATATATATTCAGTTCTTACGCATATATATTCCGTTCTTACGCATATATATTCTGTTCTTACGCATATATATTCCGTTATTACGCATATATATTCCATTCTTACGCATATATATTCAGTTCTTACACATATATATGTTCTTACGCATATATATTCCGTTCTTACGCATATATATTCCGTTCATACGCATATATATTCAGTTATGACACATTTATATTCATTTCTTACACATATATATTCCGTTCTTACGCATATATATTCAGTTCTTACGCATATATATTCCGTTCTTACACATATATATTCATTTCTTACGCATATATATTCCGTTCTTAAGCATATATATTCAGTTATTACACATTTATATTCATTTCTTACACATATATATTCCGTTCTTACGCATATATATTCTGTTCTTACGCATATATATTCAGTTCTTACACATATATTTTCAATACTTACGCATATATATTCCGTTCTTACACATATATATTCAGTTCTTATGCATATATATTCAGTTCTTACACATATACATTCAGTTCTTACACATATATATTCAGTACTTACACATATATATTCAGTTCTTACACATATATATTCCATTCTTACGCATATATATTCAGTTCTTACACATATATATTCAGTTCTTACACATATATATTCAGTTCTTACACATATATATTCAGTTCTTACGGATATATATTCCGTTCTTACGCATATATATTCCGTTCTTACGCATATATATTCCATTCTTACGCATATATATTCAGTTTTTACGCATATATTCAGTTCTTACACATATATATTCAGTACTTACGCATATATATTCCGTTCTTACACATATATATTCAGTTCTAACGCATATATATTCAGTTCTTACACATATACATTCAGTTCTTACACATATATATTCAGTACCTACACATATATATTCCGTTCTTACGCATATATATTCCGTTCTTCCGCATATATATTCAGTTCTTATGCATATATATTCAGTTCTTACGCATATATATTCAGTTCTAACGCATATATTTTCAGTTCTTACGCATATACATTCAGTTCTTACACATATATATTCAGTTCTTACACATATATATTCAGTTCTTAAATATATATATACAGTTCTTACACATATATATTCAGTTCTAACACATATATATTCAGTTCTTACGCATATATATTCAGTTCTTAAGTATATATTCAGTTCTTACGCATTGATTTTCAGTTTTTACGCAAATATATTCAATTGTTACACATATATATTCAGTTCTTAAACATATATTCAGTTCTTACGAATATATATTCAGTTCTTACGCATATATATTCAGTACTTACGCATATTTATTCAGTTCTAACGCATATATATTCAGTTCTTACACATATATTCAGTTCTTACGCATATATATTCAGTTCTTACACATATATATTCAATACTTACGCATATATATTCCGTTCTGACACATATATATTCAGTTCTTACGCATATATATTCAGTTATTACACATATATATTCAGTTCTTACACATATATGTTCAGTTCTTACACATATATATTCAGTTCTTACACATATATATTACGTTCTTACGCATATATATTCAGTTCTTACACATATATATTCAGTTCTTACACATATATATTCAGTTCTTACACATATATAGTGCATTCTTACGCATATATATTCCGTTCTTACACATATATATTCAGTTCTTACAGATATATATTCCGTTCTTACGCATATATATTCAGTTCTTACACATATATATTCAGTTCTTACGCATTGATTTTCAGTTTTTACGCATATATATTCAATTGTTACACATATATATTCAGTTCTTAAACATATATATTCAGTTCTTACACATATATATTCAGTTCTTACGCATATATATTCAGTTCTTACGCATATATTCAGTTCTAACGCATATATATTCAGTTCTTACACATATATATTCAGTTCTTACGCATATATATTCAGTTCTTCCACATACATATTCAGTACTTACGCATATATATTCCGTTCTTACACATATATATTCAGTTCTTACGCATATATATTCAGTTCTTACACATATATATTCAGTTCTTACACATATATATTCAGTTCTTACACATATATATTCAGTTCTTACACATATATATTCAGTTCTTACAAATATATATTCTGTTCTTACGCATATATATTGAGTTCTTACGCATTTCAGTTCTAACGCATATATATTCAGTTCTTACACGTATATATTCTGTTCTTACGCATATATATTCAGTTCTTACACATATATTTTCAATACTTACGCATATATATTCCGTTCTTACGCATATATATTCCGTTCTTACGCATATATATTCCGTTCTTACGCAAATATATTCCGTTCTTACGCATATATATTCAGTTCTTACACATATATATTCCGTTCTTACACATATATATTCAGTTCTTACACATATATATTCAGTTCTTACACATATATATTCAGTTCTTACACATATATATTCAGTTCTTACAAATATATATTCTGTTCTTACGCATATATATTGAGTTCTTACGCATTTCAGTTCTAACGCATATATATTCAGTTCTTACACGTATATATTCTGTTCTTACGCATATATATTCAGTTCTTACACATATATTTTCAATACTTACGCATATATATTCCGTTCTTACACATATATATTCAGTTCTTATGCATATATATTCAGTTCTTACACATATACATTCAGTTCTTACACATATATATTCAGTACTTACACATATATATTCAGTTCTTACACATATATATTCCATTCTTACGCATATATATTCAGTTCTTACACATATATATTCAGTTCTTACACATATATATTCAGTTCTTACACATATATATTCAGTTCTTACGGATATATATTCCGTTCTTACGCATATATATTCCGTTCTTACGCATATATATTCCATTCTTACGCATATATATTCCGTTCTTACGCATATATATTCAGTTCTTACACATATATATTCAGTTCTTACACATATATATTCAGTTCTTACACATATATATTCAGTTCTTACACATATATATTCAGTTCTTACACATATATATTACGTTCTTACGCATATATATTCAGTTCTTACACATATATATTCAGTTCTTACACATATATATTCAGTTCTTACACATATATATTGCATTCTTACGCATATATATTCCGTTCTTACACATATATATTCAGTTCTTACAGATATATATTCCGTTCTTACGCATATATATTCAGTTCTTACACATATATATTCAGTTCTTACGCATTGATTTTCAGTTTTTACGCATATATATTCAATTGTTACACATATATATTCAGTTCTTAAACATATATATTCAGTTCTTACACATATATATTCAGTTCTTACGCATATATATTCAGTTCTTACGCATATATTCAGTTCTAACGCATATATATTCAGTTCTTACACATATATATTCAGTTCTTACGCATATATATTCAGTTCTTCCACATATATATTCAGTACTTACGCATATATATTCCGTTCTTACACATATATATTCAGTTCTTACGCATATATATTCAGTTCTTACACATATATATTCAGTTCTTACACATATATATTCAGTTCTTACACATATATATTCAGTTCTTACACATATATATTCAGTTCTTACAAATATATATTCTGTTCTTACGCATATATATTGAGTTCTTACGCATTTCAGTTCTAACGCATATATATTCAGTTCTTACACGTATATATTCTGTTCTTACGCATATATATTCAGTTCTTACACATATATTTTCAATACTTACGCATATATATTCCGTTCTTACGCATATATATTCCGTTCTTACGCATATATATTCCGTTCTTACGCAAATATATTCCGTTCTTACGCATATATATTCAGTTCTTACACATATATATTCCGTTCTTACACATATATATTCAGTTCTTACACATATATATTCAGTTCTTACACATATATATTCAGTTCTCACACATATATATTCAGTTCTTACACATATATATTCAGTTCTTACGGATATATATTCCGTTCTTACGCATATATATTCCGTTCTTACGCATATATATTCCATTCTTACGCATTGATTTTCAGTTTTTACGCATATATATTCAATTGTTACACATATATATTCAGTTCTTAAACATATATATTCAGTTCTTACACATATATATTCAGTTCTTACGCATATATATTCAGTTCTTACGCATATATTCAGTTCTAACGCATATATATTCAGTTCTTACACATATATATTCAGTTCTTACGCATATATATTCAGTTCTTCCACATATATATTCAGTACTTACGCATATATATTCCGTTCTTACACATATATATTCAGTTCTTACGCATATATATTCAGTTCTTACACATATATATTCAGTTCTTACACATATATATTCAGTTCTTACACATATATATTCAGTTCTTACACATATATATTCCGTTCTTACGCATATATATTCAGTTTTTACACATATATATTCAGTTCTTACACATATATATTCAGTTCTTACACATATATATTGCATTCTTACTCATATATATTCCGTTCTTACACATATATATTCTGTTCTTACAGATATATATTCCGTTCTTACGCATATATATTCAGTTCTTACACATATATATTCAGTCCTTACACATATATATTCAGTTCGTACACATATATATTCAGTTATTTCACATATATATTCAGTTCTTACGCATATATATTCAGTTCTTACACATATATATTCAGTACTTACGCATATATATTCAGTTATTACACATATATATTCCGTTCTTACGCATATATATTCAGTTCTTACACATATATATTCAGTTCTTACACATATATATTCAGTTCTTACACATATATATTCAGTTCTTACACATATATATTAAGTTCTTACACATATATTCTGTTCTTACGCATATATATTCCGTTCTTAGGCATATATATTCCGTTCTTACACATATATATTCAGTTCTTACAGATATATATTCCGTTCTTACGCATATATATTCAGTTCTTACACATATATATTCAGTCCTTACACATATATATTCAGTTCGTACACATATATATTCAGTTCTTTCACATATATATTCAGTTCTTACGCATATATATTCAGTTCTTACACATATATTCAGTTCTTACGCATATATATTCCGTTCTTAGGCATATATATTCCGTTCTTACAAATATATATTCAGTTCTTACACATATATATTCAGTTCTTACACATATATATTCGGTTCTTACACATATATATTCCGTTCTTACGCATATATATTCAGTTCTTACACATATATATTCAGTACTTACGCATATATATTCCGTTCTTACACATATATATTCAGTTCTTACGCATATATATTCCGTTCTTTCACATATACATTCAGTTCTTACACATATATATTCAGTACTTACACATATATATTCAGTTCTTACACATATATATTCCATTCTTACGCATATATATTCAGTTCTTACGCATATATATTCCGTTCTTACGCATATATATTCCGTTCTTACGCATATATATTCCGTTATTACGCATATATATTCCGTTCTTACGCATATATATTCAGTTCTTACACATATATATTCAGTTCTTACGCATATATATTCCGTTCTTACGCATATATATTCCGTTCTTACGCATATATATTCAGTTATTACACATTTATATTCATTTCTTACACAAATATATTCCGTTCTTACGCATATATATTCAGTTCTTACGCATATATATTCCGTTCTTACGCATATATATTCCGTTCTTCCGCATATATATTCAGTTCTTATGCATATATATTCAGTTCTTACGCATATATATTCAGTTCTTACGCATATATTTTCAGTTCTTACGCATATACATTCAGTTCTTACACATATATATTCAGTTCTTACACATATATATTCAGTTCTTAAATATATATATACAGTTCTTACACATATATATTCAGTTCTTACACATATATATTCAGTTCTTACGCATATATATTCAGTTCTTAAGTATATATTCAGTTCTTACGCATTGATTTTCAGTTTTTACGCAAATATATTCAAATGTTACACATATATATTCAGTTCTTAAACATATATTCAGTTCTTACGCATATATATTCAGTTCTTACGCATATATATTCAGTACTTACGCATATTTATTCAGTTCTAACGCATATATATTCAGTTCTTACACATATATTCAGTTCTTACGCATATATATTCAGTTCTTACACATATATATTCAGTACTTACGCATATATATTCCATTCTGACACATATATATTCAGTTCTTACACATATATATTCAGTTATTACACATATATATTCAGTTCTTACACATATATATTGCATTCTTACGCATATATATTCCGTTCTTACACATATATATTCAGTTCTTACAGATATATATTCCGTTCTTACGCATATATATTCAGTTCTTACACATATATATTCAGTTCTTACGCATTGATTTTCTGTTTTTACGCATATATATTCAATTGTTACACATATATATTCAGTTCTTAAACATATATATTCAGTTCTTACACATATATATTCAGTTCTTACGCATATATATTCAGTTCTTACGCATATATTCAGTTCTAACGCATATATATTCCGTTCTTACACATATATATTCAGTTCTTACGCATATATATTCAGTTCTTACACATATACATTCAGTTCTTACACATATATATTCAGTACTTACACATATATATTCAGTTCTTACACATATATATTCCATACTTACGCATATATATTCAGTTCTTACGCATATATATTCCGTTCTTACGCATATATATTCAGTTCTTACGCATATATATTCCGTTATTACGCATATATATTCCGTTCTTACGCATATATATTCAGTTCTTACACATATATATTCAGTTCTTACGCATATATATTCCGTTCTTACGCATATATATTCCGTTCTTACGCATATATATTCAGTTCTTATGCATATATATTCATTTCTTACACATATATATTCCGTTCTTAAGCATATATATTCAGTTCTTACGCATATATTTTCCGTTCTTACGCATATATATTCCGTTCTTCCGCATATATATTCATTTCTTATGCATATATATTCAGTTCTTACGCATATATATTCAGTTATTACGCATATATTTTCAGTTCTTACGCATATACATTCAGTTCTTACACATATATATTCAGTTCTTACACATATATATTCAGTTCTTAAATATATATATACAGTTCTTACACATATATATTCAGTTCTTACACATATATATTCAGTTCTTACGCATATATATTCAGTTCTTAAGTATATATTCAGTTCTTACGCATTGATTTTCAGTTTTTACGCAAATATATTCAATTGTTACACATATATATTCAGTTCTTAAACATATATTCAGTTCTTACGCATATATATTCAGTTCTTACGCATATATATTCAGTTCTTACGCATATATATTCAGTTCTTACGCATATATATTCAGTACTTACGCATATTTATTCAGTTCTAACGCATATATATTCAGTTCTTACACATATATTCAGTTCTTACGCATATATATTCTGTTCTTACACATATATATTCAGTACTTACGCATATATATTCCGTTCTGACACATATATATTCAGTTCTTACGCATATATATTCAGTTATTACACATATATATTCAGTTCTTACACATATATATTCAGTTCTTACACATATATATTCAGTTCTTACACATATATATTACGTTCTTACGCATATATATTCAGTTCTTACACATATATATTCAGTTCTTACACATATATATTCAGTTCTTACACATATATTTTGCATTCTTACGCATATATATTCAGTTCTTACACATATATATTCAGTTCTTACAGATATATATTCCGTTCGTACGCATATATATTCAGTTCTTACACATATATATTCAGTTCTTACGCATTGATTTTCAGTTTTTACGCATATATATTCAATTGTTACACATATATGTTCAGTTCTTAAACATATATATTCAGTTCTTACACATATATATTCAGTTCTTACGCATATATATTCAGTTCTTACGCATATATTCAGTTCTAACGCATATATATTCAGTTCTTACACATATATATTCAGTTATTACGCATATATATTCAGTTCTTACACATATATATTCAGTACTTACGCATATATATTCCGTTCTTACACATATATATTCAGTTCTTACGCATATATATTCAGTTCTTACACATATATATTCAGTTCTTACACATATATATTCAGTTCTTACACATATATATTCAGTTCTTACACATATATATTCAGTTCTTTAACATATATATTCAGTTCTTACAAATATATATTCTGTTCTTACGCATATATATTGAGTTCTTACGCATATATTCAGTTCTAACGCATATATATTTAGTTCTTACACGTATATATTCAGTTCTTACGCATATATATTCAGTTCTTACACATATATATTCAGTACTTACGCATATATATTCCGTTCTTACACATATATATTCAGTTCTTACGCATATATATTCAGTTCTTACACATATACATTCAGTTCTTACACATATATATTCAGTACTTACACATATATATTCAGTTCTTACACATATATATTCCATTCTTACGCATATATATTCAGTTCTTACACATATATATTCAGTTCTTACACATATATATTCAGTTCTTACACATATATATTCAGTTCTTACGGATATATATTCCGTTCTTACGCATATATATTCCGTGCTTACGCATATATATTCCGTTCTTACGCATATATATTCCGTTCTTACGCATATATAATCCGTTCTTACGCATATATATTCAGTTCTTACACATATATATTCAGTTCTTACACATATATATTCAGTTCTTACACATATATATTCAGTTCTTACACATATATATTCAGTTCTTACACATATATATATTCAGTTCTTACACATATATATTCAGTTCTTACGCATATATATTCCGTTCTTACGCATATATATTCCGTTCTTACGCATATATATTCCGTTATTACGCATATATATTCCGTTCTTACGCATATATATTCAGTTCTTACACATATATATTCAGTTCTTACGCATATATATTCCGTTCTTACGCATATATATTCCGTTCTTACGCATATATATTCAGTTATTACACATTTATA
>JAWPHD010025544.1:0-16009 GCA_037043455.1 Cyrtodaria siliqua
ATATGTGTTAGAACTGAATATATATGTGTAAGAACTGAATATATATGCGTCAGAACTGAATATATATGTGTAAGAACTGAATATATATGCGTCAGAACTGAATATATATACGTAAGAACTGAATATATATTCGAAAGAACTGAATATATATGCGTAACAACTGAATATATTTGCGTAGATTACTGAATATATATGTGTAAGAACTGAATATATATGTGTTAGAACTGAATATATTTGTGTAAGAACTGCATATATATGTGTAAGAAGTGAATATATATGCGTAAGAATGGAATATATATGTGTAAGAACGGAATTATATATGTGTAAGAACTGAATATATATGTGTAGAACTGAATATATATGTGTAAGAGCTGAATATATATGTGTAAGTACTGAATATATATGCGTAAGAATTGAATATATATGCGTAAGAACTGAATATATATGTGTAAGAACTGAATATATTTGTGTAACAACTGCATATATATGTGTTAGAACTGAATATATATGTGTAAGAACTGAATATATATGTGTAAGAACTGAATATATATGTGTAAGAGCTGAATATATATGTGTAAGTACTGAATATATATGCGTAAGAATTGAATATATATGTGTAAGAACTGAATATTAGAACTGAATATATATGCGTAACAACTGAATATATTTGCGTAAGAACTGAATATATATGTGTAAGAACTGAATATATTTGTGTAAGAACTGCATATATATGTGTAAGAACTGAATATATATGCGTAAGAACGGAATATATATGTGTAAGAACCGAATATATATGTGTAAGAACTGAATATATATGTGTAAGAGCTGAATATATATGTGTAAGAACTGAATATATGCGTAAGAACTGAATATATATGTGTAAGAACTGAATATATTTGTGTAAGAATGGAATATATATGCGTAAAAACTGAATATATGCGTAAGAACTGAATATATGCGCAAGAACTGAATATATATGTGTAAGAACTGAATATATTTGTGTAAGAACTGCATATATATGTGTAAGAACTGAATATATATGCGTAAGAACGGAATATATATGTGTAAGAACTGAATATATGTGTAAGAACGGAATATATATGTGTAAGAACTGAATATATATGTGTAAGAACTGAATATATATGTGTAAGAGCTGAATATATATGTGTAAGTACTGAATATATATGCGTAAGAATTGAATATATATGTGTAAGAACTGTATATATTTGTGTAAGAACTGAATATATTTGTGTAAGAACTGAATATATATGTGTAAGAATGGAATATATATGCGTAAAAACTGAATATATGCGTAAGAACTGAATATATGCGCAAGAACTGAATATATATGTGTAAGAACTGAATATATTTGTGTAAGAACTGCATATATATGTGTAAGAACTGAATATATATGCGTAAGAACGGAATATATATGTGTAAGAACTGAATATATATGTGTAAGAACTGAATATATATGTGTTAGAACGGAATATATATGTGTAAGAACTGAATATATATGTTGAATATATATGTGTAAGAGCTAAATATATATGTGTAAGAACTGAATATATATGCGTAAGAACTGAATATATATGCGTAAGATCGGAATATATGTGTAAGAACTGGACATATATGCATAAGAATTGAATATATATGCGTAAGAACTGAATATATGTGTAAGAACTGAATATATGCGTAAAAACTGAATATATATGTGTAAGAACTGAATATATTTGTGTAAGAACTGCATATATATGTGTAAGAGTTCAATATATATGCGTAAGAACGGAATATATATGTGTAAGAACTGAATATATATGTGTAAGAACTGAATATATATGCGTAAGAACTGAATATATATGCGTAATAACTGAATATATATGCGTAAGAACTGAATTTATTAGCTTAAGAACGGAATATATAAGCGTAAGAACTGAATAAATATGTGTAAGAACTGAATATATATGTGTAAGAACTGAATATACATGCGTTAGAACGGAATATATATGTGTAAGAACTGAATATATATGTATAAGAACTGAATATATGTGTAAGAACAGAATATATGCGTAAGAACTGAATATATGCGTAAGAACTGAATATATATGTGTAAGAACTGAATATATATGTATAAGAACTGAATATATGTGTAAGAACAAAATATATGCGTAAGAACTGAATATATGCGTAAGAACTGAATATATATCTGTAAGAACTGAATATATACGTGTAAGAACTGAATATATATGCGTAAGAACGGAATATAAATGTGTAAGAACTGAATATATATGTGTAAGAACTGAATATATATGTGTTAGAACGGAATATATATGTGTAAGAACTGAATATATATGTGTAAGAGCTGAATATATATGTGTAAAAGCTGAATATACATGTGTAAGAACTGAATATATATGCGTAAGAACTGAATATATATGCGTAAGATCGGAATATATGTGTAAGAACTGAACATATATGCGTAAGAATTGAATATATATGCGTAAGAACTGAATATATGCGTAAGAACTGAATATATGCGTAAGAACTGAATATATATGTGTAAGAACTGAATATATTTGTGTAAAAACTGCATATATATGTGTTAGAACTGAATATATATGTGTAAGAACTGAATATATATGTGTAAGAACTGAATATATATGTGTAAGAGCTGAATATATATGTGTAAGTACTGAATATATATGCGTAAGAATTGAATATATATGTGTAAGAACTGAATATATTTGTGTAAGAACTGAATATATTTGTGTAAGAACTGAATATATATGTGTAAGAATGGAATATATATGCGTAAAAACTGAATATATGCGTAAGAACTGAATATATGCGCAAGAACTGAATATATATGTGTAAGAACTGAATATATTTGTGTAAGAACTGCATATATATGTGTAAGAACTGAATATATATGCGTAAGAACGGAATATATATGTGTAAGAACTGAATATATATGTGTAAGAACGGAATATATATGTGTTAGAACGGAATATATATGTGTAAGAACTGAATATATATGTGTAAGAACTGAATATATATGTGTTAGAACTGAATATATATGTGTAAGAACTGAATATATATGTGTAAGAACTGAATATATATGTGTAAGAGCTGAATATATATGTGTAAGTACTGAATATATATGCGTAAGAATTGAATATATATGTGTAAGAACTGAATATATTTGTGTAAGAACTGAATATATTTGTGTAAGAACTGAATATATATGTGTAAGAATGGAATATATATGCGTAAAAACTGAATATATGCGTAAGAACTGAATATATGCGCAAGAACTGAATATATATGTGTAAGAACTGAATATATATGTGTAAGAACTGAATATATTTGTGTAAGAACTGCATATATATGTGTAAGAACTGAATATATATGCGTAAGAACGGAATATATATGTGTAAGAACTGAATATATATGTGTAAGAACTGAATATATATGTGTTAGAACTGAATATATATGTGTAAGAACTGAATATATATGTGTAAGAACTGAATATATATGTGTAAGAGCTGAATATATATGTGTAAGTACTGAATATATATGCGTAAGAATTGAATATATATGTGTAAGAACTGAATATATTTGTGTAAGAACTGAATATATTTGTGTAAGAACTGAATATATATGTGTAAGAATGGAATATATATGCGTAAAAACTGAATATATGCGTAAGAACTGAATATATGCGCAAGAACTGAATATATATGTGTAAGAACTGAATATATTTGTGTAAGAACTGCATATATATGTGTAAGAACTGAATATATATGCGTAAGAACGGAATATATATGTGTAAGAACTGAATATATATGTGTAAGAACGGAATATATATGTGTAAGAACTGAATATATATGTGTAAGAACTGAATATATATGTGTAAGAGCTGAATATATATGTGTAAGTACTGAATATATATGCGTAAGAATTGAATATATATGTGTAAGAACTGAATATATTTGTGTAAGAACTGAATATATTTGTGTAAGAACTGAATATATATGTGTACAGAATGGAATATATATGCGAAAAAACTGAATATATGCGTAAGAACTGAATATATGCGCAAGAACTGAATATATATGTGTAAGAACTGAATATATTCGTGTAAGAACTGCATATATATGTGTAAGAACTGAATATATATGCGTAAGAACGGAATATATATGTGTAAGAACTGAATATATATGTGTAAGAACGGAATATATATGTGTTAGAAAGGAATATATATGTGTAAGAACTGAATATATATGTGTAAGAACTGAATATATATGTGTAAGAGCTAAATATATATGTGTAAGAACTGAATATATGCGTAAGAACTGAATATATATGTGTAAGAACTGAATATATTTGTGTAAGAACTGAATATATATGTGTAAGAACTGAATATATATGCGTAAGAACTGAATATATATGCGTAATAACTGAATATATATGCGTTAGAACGGAATATATATGCGTAAGAACGGAATATCTATGTGTAAGAACTGAATATATTTTTGTAAGAACTGAATATATATGTGTAAGAACTAAATATATATGCGTAAGAACGGAATATATATGTGTAAGAACTGAATATATATGTGTTAGAACTGAATATATATGTGTAAGAACTGAATATATATGCGTCAGAACTGAATATATATACGTAAGAACTGAATATTAGAACTGAATATATATGCGTAACAACTGAATATATTTGCGTAAGAACTGAATATATATGTGTAAGAACTGAATATATTTGTGTAAGAACTGCATATATATGTGTAAGAACTGAATATATATGCGTAAGAACGGAATATTTATGTGTAAGAACCGAATATATATGTGTAAGAACTGAATATATATGTGTAAGAGCTGAATATATATGTGTAAGAACTGAATATATGCGTAAGAACTGAATATATATGTGTAAGAACTGAATATATTTGTGTAAGAACTGCATATATATGTGTAAGAACTGAATATATATGCGTAAGAACGGAATATATATGCGTAAGAACTGAATATATATGTGTAAAAACTGAATATATATGTGTTAGAACTGAATATATATGTGTAAGAACTGAATATATATATGTGTAAGAACTGAATATATATGTGTAAGAGCTGAATATATATGTGTAAGTACTGAATATATATGCGTAAGAATTGAATATATATGTGTAAGAACTGAATATATTTGTGTAAGAACTGAATATATTTGTGTAAGAACTGAATATATATGTGTAAGAATGGAATATATATGCGTAAAAACTGAATATATGCGTAAGAACTGAATATATGCGCAAGAACTGAATATATATGTGTCAGAACTGAATATATTTGTGTAAGAACTGCATATATATGTGTAAGAACTGAATATATATGCGTAAGAACGGAATATATATGTGTAAGAACTGAATATATATGTGTAAGAACGGAATATATATGTGTAAGAACTGAATATATATGTGTAAGAACTGAATATATATGTGTAAGAGCTGAATATATATGTGTAAGTACTGAATATATATTCGTAAGAATTGAATATATATGTGTAAGAACTGAATATATTTGTGTAAGAACTGAATATATTTGTGTAAGAACTGAATATATATGTGTAAGAATGGAATATATATGCGTAAAAACTGAATATATGCGTAAGAACTGAATATATGCGCAAGAACTGAATATATATGTGTAAGAACTGAATATATTTGTGTAAGAACTGCATATATATGTGTAAGAACTGAATATATATGCGTAAGAACGGAATATATATGTGTAAGAACTGAATATATATGTGTAAGAACTGAATATATATTTGTTAGAACGGAATATATATGTGTAAGAACTGAATATATATGTTGAATATATATGTGTAAGAGCTAAATATATATGTGTAAGAACTGAATATATATGCGTAAGAACTGAATATATATGCGTAAGATCGGAATATATGTGTAAGAACTGGACATATATGCGTAAGAATTGAATATATATGCGTAAGAACTGAATATATGTGTAAGAACTGAATATATGCGTAAAAACTGAATATATATGTGTAAGAACTGAATATATTTGTGTAAGAACTGCATATATATGTGTAAGAATTCAATATATATGCGTAAGAACGGAATATATATGTGTAAGAACTGAATATATATGTGTAAGAACTGAATATATATGCGTAAGAACTGAATATATATGCTTAATAAATGAATATATATGCGTAAGAACTGAATTTATTAGCTTAAGAACGGAATATATAAGCGTAAGAACTGAATAAATATGTGTAAGAACTGAATATATATGTGTAAGAACTGAATATACATGCGTTAGAACGGAATATATATGTGTAAGAACTGAATATATATGTATAAGAACTGAATATATGTGTAAGAACAGAATATATGCGTAAGAACTGAATATATGCGTAAGAACTGAATATATATGTGTAAGAACTGAATATATACGTGTAAGAACTGAATATATATGCGTAAGAACGGAATATAAATGTGTAAGAACTGAATATATATGTGTAAGAACTGAATATATATGTGTTAGAACGGAATATATATGTGTAAGAACTGAATATATATGTGTAAGAGCTGAATATATATGTGTAAGAGCTGAATATACATGTGTAAGAACTGAATATATATGCGTAAGAACTGAATATATATGCGTAAGATCGGAATATATGTGTAAGAACTGAACATATATGCGTAAGAATTGAATATATATGCGTAAGAACTGAATATATGCGTAAGAACTGAATATATGCGTAAGAACTGAATATATATGTGTAAGAACTGAATATATATGTGTAAGAACTGAATATAGATGCGTTAGAACGGAATATATATGTGTAAGAACTGAATATATATGTGTAAGAACTGAATATATATGTGTTAGAACGGAATATATATGTGTAAGAACTGAATATATATGTGTAAGAGCTGAATATATATGTGTAAGAGCTGAATATACATGTGTAAGAACTGAATATATATGCGTAAGAACTGAATATATATGTGTAAGAATGGAATATATATGCGTAAAAACTGAATATATGCGTAAGAACTGAATATATGCGCAAGAACTGAATATATATGTGTAAGAACTGAATATATTTGTGTAAGAACTGCATATATATGTGTAAGAACTGAATATATATGCTTAAGAACGGAATATATATGTGTAAGAACTGAATATATATGTGTAAGAACGGAATATATATGTGTAAGAACTGAATATATATGTGTAAGAACTGAATATATATGTGTAAGAGCTGAATATATATGTGTAAGTACTGAATATATATGCGTAAGAATTGAATATATATGTGTAAGAACTGAATATATTTGTGTAAGAACTGAATATATTTGTGTAAGAACTGAATATATATGTGTAAGAATGGAATATATATGCGTAAAAACTGAATATATGCGTAAGAACTGAATATATGCGCAAGAACTGAATATATATGTGTAAGAACTGAATATATTTGTGTAAGAACTGCATATATATGTGTAAGAACTGAATATATATGCGTAAGAACGGAATATATATGTGTAAGAACTGAATATATATGTGTAAGAACGGAATATATATGTGTTAGAACGGAATATATATGTGTAAGAACTGAATATATATGTGTAAGAGCTAAATATATATGTGTAAGAACTGAATATATATGCGTAAGAACTGAATATATATGCGTAAGATCGGAATATATGTGTAAGAACTGGACATATATGCGTAAGACTTGAATATATATGCGTAAGAACTGAATATATGTGTAAGAACTGAATATATGCGTAAAAACTGAATATATATGTGTAAGAACTGAATATATTTGTGTAAGAACTGCATATATATGTGTAAGAATTGAATATATATGCGTAAGAACGGAATATATATGTGTAAGAACTGAATATATATGTGTAAGAACTGAATATATATGCGTAAGAACTGAATATATATGCGTAATAACTGAATATATATGCGTAAGAACTGAATTTATTAGCTTAAGAACGGAATATATAAGCATAAGAACTGAATAAATATGTGTAAGAACTGAATTTATATGTGTAAGAACTGAATATAGATGCGTTAGAACGGAATATATATGTGTAAGAACTGAATATATATGTATAAGAACTGAATATATATGTGTAAGAACTGAATATATATGTGTAAGAACTGAATATATGCGTAAGAACTGAATATATGCGTAAGAACTGAATATATATGTGTAAGAACTGAATATATATGTGTAAGAACTGAATATATATGCGTAAGAACGGAATATAAATGTGTAAGAACTGAATATATATGTGTAAGAACTGAATATATATGTGTTAGAACGGAATATATATGTGTAAGAACTGAATATATATGTGTAAGAGCTGAATATATATGTGTAAGAGCTGAATATACATGTGTAAGAACTGAATATATATGCGTAAGAACTGAATATATATGCGTAAGATCGGAATATATGTGTAAGAACTGAACATATATGCGTAAGAATTGAATATATATGCGTAAGAACTGAATATATGCGTAAGAACTGAATATATGCGTAAGAACTGAATATATATGTGTAAGAACTGAATATATTTGTGTAACAACTGCATATATATGTGTAAGAACTGAATATATATGTGTAAGAACTGAATATATATGTGTTAGAACGGAATATATATGTGTAAGAACTGAATATATATATGCGTAAGAACGGAATATATATGTGTAAGAACTGAATATATATGTGTTACAACTGAATATATATGTGTAAGAACTGAATATATATGCGTAAGAACTGAATATATATGTGTAAGAGCTGAATATATATGTGTAAGAACTGAATATATATGCGTAAGATCTGAATATATATGCGTAAGATCGGAATATATGTGTAAGAACTGAACATATATGCGTAAGAATTGAATATATATGCGTAAGAACTGAATATATGCGTTAGAACTGAATATATGCGTAAGAACTGAATATATATGTGTAAGACCTGAATATATTTGTGTAAGAACTGCATATATATGTGTAAAAACTGAATATATATGCGTAAGAACGGAATATATATGTGTAAGAACTGAATATATATGTGTAAGAACTGAATATATATGTGTTAGAACGGAATATATATGAATAAGAACTCAATATATATGTGTAAGAACTGAATGTATATGTGTAAGAGCTAAATATATATGTGTTAGAACTGAATATATATGCGTAAGAACTGAATATATATGCGTAAGAACTGAATATATATGCGTTAGAACGGAATATATATGCGTAAGAACGGAATATATATGTGTAAGAACTGAATATATTTGTGTAAGAACTGAATATATATGTGTAAGAACTGAATATATATGCGTAAGAACGGAATATATATGTGTAAGAACTGAATATATATGTGTAAGAACTGAATATATGCGTAAGAACTGAATATATATGTGTAAGAACTGAATATATTTGTGTAAGAACTGAATATATATGTGTAAGAACTGAATATATATGCGTAAGAACTGAATATATATGCGTAAGAACTGAATATATATGCGTTAGAACGGAATATATATGCGTAAGAACGGAATATCTAGGTGTAAGAACTGAATATATTTTTGTAAGAACTGAATATATATGTGTAAGAACTAAATATATATGCGTAAGAACGGAATATATATGTTTAAGAACTGAATATATATATGTTAGAACTGAATATATATGTGTAAGAACTGAATATATATGCGTCAGAACTGAATATATATGTGTAAGAACTGAATATATATGCGTCAGAACTGAATATATATACGTAAGAACTGAATATATATTCGAAAGAACTGAATATATATGCGTAACAACTGAATATATTTGCGTAAGAACTGAATATATATGTGTAAGAACTGAATATATATGTGTTAGAACTGAATATATTTGTGTAAGAACTGCATATATATGTGTAAGAACTGAATATATATGCGTAAGAACGGAATAAATATGTGTAAGAACGGAATATATATGTGTAAGAACTGAATATATATGTGTAAGAACTGAATATATATGTGTTAGAATGGAATATATATGCGTAAGAACGGAATATATGTGTAAGAACTGAATATATATGTGTAAGAACTGAATATATAGGTGTAGAACTGAATATATATGTGTAAGAACTAAATATATATGTGTAAGAACTGAATATATATGTGTAAGAGCTGAATATATATGTGTAAGAACTGAATATATATGCGTAAGAACTGCAAATATATGCGTAAGATCGGAATGTATGTGTAAGTACTGAACATATATGCGTAAGAATTGAATATATATGCGTAAGAACTGAATATATGCGTAAGAACTGAATATATGCGTAAGAACGGAATATATATGTGTAAGAACAGAATATATTTGTGTAAGAACTGCGTATATATGTGTAAGAACTGAGTATATATGTGTAAGAACTGAATATATATGTGTAAGAACTGAATATATATGTGTTAGAACGGAATATATATGTGTAGCAACTGAATAAATATGCGTAAGAACGGAATATATATGTGTAAGAACTGAATATATATTTGTAAGAACTGAATATATATGTGTTAGAACTGAATATATATGTGTAAGAACTGAATATATATGTGTAAGAACTGAATATATATGTGTAAGAGCTGAATATATATGTGTAAGAACTGAATATATGCGTAAGAACTGAATATATATGTGTAAGAACTGAATATATTTGTGTAAAACTGCATATATTTGTGTAAGAACTGAATATATATGCGTAAGAACGGAATATATATGTGTAAAAACAGAATATATATGTGTAAGAACTGAATATATATGTGTTAGAACTGAATATATATGTGTAAGAACTGAATATATATGTGTAAGAAATGAAGATATATGTGTAAGTGCTGAATATATATGTGTAAGTAGTGAATATATATGCGTAAGAACTGAATATATATGTGTTAGAACTGAATATATTTGTGTAAGAACTGAATATATATGTGTAAGAATGGAATATATATGCGTAAGAACGGAATTAATATGTGTAAGAACTGAATATATATGCGTAAGAACTGAATATATATGCGTTAGAACGGAATATATATGCGTAAGAACGGAATATATATGTGTAAGAACTGAATATATTTGTGTAAGAACTGAATATATATGTGTAAGAACTGAATAGATATGCGTAAGAACGGAATATATATGTGTAAGAACTGAATATATATGTGTAAGAACTGAATTATATGCGTAAGAACTGAATATATATGTGTAAGAACTGAATATATTTGTGTAAGAACTGAATATATATGTGTAAGAACTGAATATATATGCGTAAGAACTGAATATATATGCGTAAGAACTGAATATATATGCGTTAGAACGGAATATATATGCGTAAGAACGGAATATCTATGTGTAAGAACTGAATATATTTTTGTAAGAACTGAATATATATGTGTAAGAACTAAATATATATGCGTAAGAACGGAATATATATGTGTAAGAACTGAATATATATGTGTTAGAACTGAATATATATGTGTAAGAACTGAATATATATGCGTCAGAACTGAATATATATGTGTAAGAACTGAATATATATGCGTCAGAACTGAATATATATACGTAAGAACTGAATATATATTCGAAAGAACTGAATATATATGCGTAACAACTGAATATATTTGCGTAAGAACTGAATATATATGTGTAAGAACTGAATATATATGTGTTAGAACTGAATATATTTGTGTAAGAACTGCATATATATGTGTAAGAAGTGAATATATATGCGTAAGAACGGAATATATATGTGTAAGAACGGAATATATATGTGTAAGAACTGAATATATATGTGTAAGAACTGAATATATATGTGTAAGAGCTGAATATATATGTGTAAGTACTGAATATATATGCGTAAGAATTGAATATATATGCGTAAGAACTGAATATATATGTGTAAGAACTGAATATATTTGTGTAACAACGGCATATATATGTGTTAGAACTGAATATATATGTGTAAGAACTGAATATATATGTGTAAGAACTGAATATATATGTGTAAGAGCTGAATATATATGTGTAAGTACTGAATATATATGCGTAAGAATTGAATATATATGTGTAAGAACTGAATATATTTGTGTAAGAACTGAATATATTTGTGTAAGAACTGAATATATATGTGTAAGAATGGAATATATATGCGTAAAAACTGAATATATGCGTAAGAACTGAATATATGCGCAAGAACTGAATATATATGTGTAAGAACTGAATATATTTGTGTAAGAACTGCATATATATGTGTAAGAACTGAATATATATGCGTAAGAACGGAATATATATGTGTAAGAACTGAATATATATGTGTAAGAACGGAATATATATGTGTTAGAACGGAATATATATGTGTAAGAACTGAATATATATGTGTAAGAACTGAATATATATGTGTTAGAACTGAATATATATGTGTAAGAACTGAATATATATGTGTAAGAACTGAATATATATGTGTAAGAGCTGAATATATATGTGTAAGTACTGAATATATATGCGTAAGAATTGAATATATATGTGTAAGAACTGAATATATTTGTGTAAGAACTGAATATATTTGTGTAAGAACTGAATATATATGTGTAAGAATGGAATATATATGCGTAAAAACTGAATATATGCGTAAGAACTGAATATATGCGCAAGAACTGAATATATATGTGTAAGAACTGAATATATATGTGTAAGAACTGAATATATTTGTGTAAAAACTGCATATATATGTGTAAGAACTGAATATATATGCGTAAGAACGGAATATATATGTGTAAGAACTGAATATATATGTGTAAGAACTGAATATATATTTGTTAGAACTGAATATATATGTGTAAGAACTGAATATATATGTGTAAGAACTGAATATATATGTGTAAGAGCTGAATATATATGTGTAAGTACTGAATATATATGCGTAAGAATTGAATATATATGTGTAAGAACTGAATATATATGTGTAAGAACTGAATATATATGCGTAAGAACTGAATATATATGCGTAAGAACTGAATATATATGCGTTAGAACGGAATATATATGCGTAAGAACGGAATATCTAGGTGTAAGAACTGAATATATTTTTGTAAGAACTGAATATATATGTGTAAGAACTAAATATATATGCGTAAGAACGGAATATATATGTGTAAGAACTGAATATATATATGTTAGAACTGAATATATATGTGTAAGAACTGAATATATATGCGTCAGAACTGAATATATATGTGTAAGAACTGAATATATATGCGTCAGAACTGAATATATATACGTAAGAACTGAATATATATTCGAAAGAACTGAATATATATGCGTAACAACTGAATATATTTGCGTAAGAACTGAATATATATGTGTAAGAACTGAATATATATGTGTTAGAACTGAATATATTTGTGTAAGAACTGCATATATATGTGTAAGAACTGAATATATATGCGTAAGAACGGAATAAATATGTGTAAGAACGGAATATATATGTGTAAGAACTGAATATATATGTGTAAGAACTGAATATATATGTGTTAGAATGGAATATATATGCGTAAGAACGGAATATATGTGTAAGAACTGAATATATATGTGTAAGAACTGAATATATAGGTGTAGAACTGAATATATATGTGTAAGAACTAAATATATATGTGTAAGAACTGAATATATATGTGTAAGAGCTGAATATATATGTGTAAGAACTGAATATATATGCGTAAGAACTGCAAATATATGCGTAAGATCGGAATGTATGTGTAAGTACTGAACATATATGCGTAAGAATTGAATATATATGCGTAAGAACTGAATATATGCGTAAGAACTGAATATATGCGTAAGAACGGAATATATATGTGTAAGAACAGAATATATTTGTGTAAGAACTGCGTATATATGTGTAAGAACTGAGTATATATGTGTAAGAACTGAATATATATGTGTAAGAACTGAATATATATGTGTTAGAACGGAATATATATGTGTAGCAACTGAATAAATATGCGTAAGAACGGAATATATATGTGTAAGAACTGAATATATATTTGTAAGAACTGAATATATATGTGTTAGAACTGAATATATATGTGTAAGAACTGAATATATATGTGTAAGAACTGAATATATATGTGTAAGAGCTGAATATATATGTGTAAGAACTGAATATATGCGTAAGAACTGAATATATATGTGTAAGAACTGAATATATTTGTGTAAAACTGCATATATTTGTGTAAGAACTGAATATATATGCGTAAGAACGGAATATATATGTGTAAAAACAGAATATATATGTGTAAGAACTGAATATATATGTGTTAGAACTGAATATATATGTGTAAGAACTGAATATATATGTGTAAGAACTGAAGATATATGTGTAAGAGCTGAATATATATGTGTAAGTAGTGAATATATATGCGTAAGAACTGAATATATATGTGTAAGAACTGAATATATTTGTGTAAGAACTGAATATATATGTGTAAGAATGGAATATATATGCGTAAGAACGGAATTAATATGTGTAAGAACTGAATATATATGCGTAAGAACTGAATATATATGCGTTAGAACGGAATATATATGCGTAAGAACGGAATATATATGTGTAAGAACTGAATATATTTGTGTAAGAACTGAATATATATGTGTAAGAACTGAATATATATGCGTAAGAACGGAATATATATGTGTAAGAACTGAATATATATGTGTAAGAACTGAATATATGCGTAAGAACTGAATATATATGTGTAAGAACTGAATATATTTGTGTAAGAACTGAATATATATGTGTAAGAACTGAATATATATGCGTAAGAACTGAATATATATGCGTAAGAACTGAATATATATGCGTTAGAACGGAATATATATGCGTAAGAACGGAATATCTATGTGTAAGAACTGAATATATTTTTGTAAGAACTGAATATATATGTGTAAGAACTAAATATATATGCGTAAGAACGGAATATATATGTGTAAGAACTGAATATATATGTGTTAGAACTGAATATATATGTGTAAGAACTGAATATATATGCGTCAGAACTGAATATATATGTGTAAGAACTGAATATATATGCGTCAGAACTGAATATATATACGTAAGAACTGAATATATATTCGAAAGAACTGAATATATATGCGTAACAACTGAATATATTTGCGTAAGAACTGAATATATATGTGTAAGAACTGAATATATATGTGTTAGAACTGAATATATTTGTGTAAGAACTGCATATATATGTGTAAGAAGTGAATATATATGCGTAAGAACGGAATATATATGTGTAAGAACGGAATATATATGTGTAAGAACTGAATATATATGTGTAAGAACTGAATATATATGTGTAAGAGCTGAATATATATGTGTAAGTACTGAATATATATGCGTAAGAATTGAATATATATGCGTAAGAACTGAATATATATGTGTAAGAACTGAATATATTTGTGTAACAACGGCATATATATGTGTTAGAACTGAATATATATGTGTAAGAACTAAATATATATGTGTAAGAACTGAATATATATGTGTAAGAGCTGAATATATATGTGTAAGTACTGAATATATATGCGTAAGAATTGAATATATATGTGTAAGAACTGAATATATTTGTGTAAGAACTGAATATATTTGTGTAAGAACTGAATATATATGTGTAAGAATGGAATATATATGCGTAAAAACTGAATATATGCGTAAGAACTGAATATATGCGCAAGAACTGAATATATATGTGTAAGAACTGAATATATTTGTGTAAGAACTGCATATATATGTGTAAGAACTGAATATATATGCGTAAGAACGGAATATATATGTGTAAGAACTGAATATATATGTGTAAGAACGGAA
>JAWPHD010025545.1:0-16007 GCA_037043455.1 Cyrtodaria siliqua
TACACATATATATTCAGTTTTTACACATATATATTCCGTTCTTAAGCATATATATTCCTTTCTAATGCATATATATTCCATTATTACGCATATATATTCCGTTCTTACCCTTATATATTCCGTTCTTACTCATATATATTCCGTTCTTACGGATATATATTCAGTACTTACGCATATATATTCCGTTCTTACGCATATATATTCCATTCTTACGCATATATATTCCATTCTTACGCATATATATTCCGTTCTTACCCATATATATTCCGTTCTTACGCATATATATTCAGTTCTGACACATATATATTCAGTTCTTACACATATATATTCGGTTCTAACACATATATATTCAGTTCTTACACATATATATTCAGTTATTACCCATATATATTCCGTTCTTACGCATATATATTCCGTTCTTACGCATATATATTCCGTTCTTACGCATATATATTCCGTTCTTACGCATGTATTCAGTTCTTACACATATATTCAGTTCTTACGCATATATATTCAGTTCTTACGCATATATATTCAGTTCTTACACATATATATTTAGTTCTTGTACATATATATTCAGTTCTTACACATATATATTCAGTTCTTACGCATATATATTCCGTTCTTACGCTTATATATTCTATCTTACGCATATATATTCAGTTCTTACACATATATATTCAGTTCCTACACATATATATTCTGTTCTTACACATATATATTCAGTTCTTACACATATATATTCAGTTCCTACACATATATATTCAGTTCTAACACATATATATTAAGTTCTTACACATATATATTCAGTTCTTACGCATATATATTCAGTTCTTACACATATATATTCAGTTCTTACGCATATATATTCCGTTCTTACGCATATATATTCTATCTTACGCATATATATTCAGTTCTTACACATATATTCAGTTCCTACACATATATATTCTGTTCTTACAGATATATATTCCGATCTTACACATATATATTCAGTTCTTACAGATATATATTCAGTTCTTACACATATATATTCAGTTCTTACACATATATATTCAGTTCTTACAAATATATATTCCGTTCTTACGCATATATATTCCGTTCTTACGCATATATATTTCGATCTTACACATATATATTCAGTTCTTACACATATATATTCAGTTCTTACACATATATATTCAGTTCTTACACATATATATTCAGTTCTTACAAATATATATTCAGTTCTTACGCATATATATTCCGATCTTACACATATATATTCAGTTCTTACACATATATATTCAGTTCTTACACATATATATTCAGTTCTTACACATATATATTCAGTTCTTACACATATATATTCAGTTCTTACACATATATATTCCATTCTTACGCACATATACTCCGTTATTACACATATATATTCCGTTCTTACACATATATATTCAGTTCTTACACATATATATTCCGTTCTTATGCATATATATTCCATTCTTACGCATATATATTTCGTTCTTACGCATATATATTCCATTCTTACGCATATATATTCAGATCTTACGCATATATATTCCGTTCTTACCCATATATATTCAGTTCTTACGCATATATATTCCGTTCTTACGCATATATATTCAGTTCTTACGCATATATATTCCGTTATTACGCATATTTATTCAGTTCTTACACATATATATTCAGTTCTTACACATATATATTCAGTTCTTACTCATATATATTCAGTTCTTACATATATATATTCCGTTCTTACTCATATATATTCACTTCTTTCGCATATATTCAGTTCTTACGCATATATATTCAGTTCTTACACATATATATTCAGTTCTTACGCATATATATTGAGTTCTTACACATATATATTCCGTTCTTACGCATATATATTCCGTTCTTACGCATATATATTCCTATCTTACCTATGGATTCAGTTCTTACACATATATATTCAGTTCTTACACATATATATTCTGTTCTTACACATATATATTCAGTTCTTACGCATATATATTCCGTTCTTACGCATATATATTCCGATCTTACGCATATATATTCCGATCTTACACATATATATTCAGTTCTTACACATATACATTCAGTTCTTACACATATATATTCAGTTCTTACACATATATATTCAGTTCTTACACATATATATTCAGCTCTTACACATATATATTCAGTTCTTACAAATATATATTCCAGTCTGATGCACATATATTCCGTTCTTACACATATATATTCCGTTCTTACACATATATAATCAGTTCTTACACATATATAATCCGTTCTTACTCATATATATTCCATTCTTACGCATATATATTCCGTTCTTACCCATATATATTCCGTTCTTACGCATATATATTCCGTTCTTACGCATATATATTCCGTTCTTACGCATATATATTCCGATCTTACGCATATATATTCAGTTCTTACACATACATATTCAGTTCTTACACATATATATTCAGTTCTTACACAAATATATTCCATACTTACGCATATAGTTTCGGCTCTTACACATATATATTCAGTTTTTACACATATATATTCCGTTCTTAAGCATATATATTCCTTTCTAATGCATATATATTCCATTCTTACGCATATATATTCCGTTTTTACCCTTATATATTCCGTTCTTACTCATATATATTCCGTTCTTACGGATATATATTCAGTACTTACGCATATATATTCCGTTCTTACGCATATATATTCAGTTCTTACACATATATATTCAGTTCTTACACATATATATTCCGTTCTTACGCATATATATTCCGTTCTTACGCATATATATTCCGTTCTTATCAATATATATTCCGTTCTTACGCATATATATTCCGTTCTTACGCATATATATTCCGTTCTTACGTATATATATTCCGATCTGATGCATATATATTCAGTTCTTACACATATATATTCAGTTCTTACACATATATATTCAGTTCTTACACATATATATTCAGTTCTTACACATATATATTCCGTTCTTACGCATATATATTCCATTCTTACGCATATATATTCCATTCTTACGCATATATATTCCGATCTTACCCATATATATTCCGTTCTTACGCATATATATTCAGTTCTTACACATATATATTCAGTTCTTACACATATATATTCAGTTCTTACACATATATATTCAGTTCTTACACATATATATTCAGTTCTTACCCATATATATTCCGTTCTTACGCATATATATTCCGTTCTTACGCATATATATTCCGTTCTTACGCATATATATTCCGTTCTTACGCATGTATTCAGTTCTTACACATATATTCAGTTCTTACGCATATATATTCCGTTCTTACGCATATATATTCAGTTCTTACACATATATATTCAGTTCTTGTACATATATATTCAGTTCTTACACATATATATTCCATTCCTACGCATATATATTTCCTTCTTACGCATATATATTCAGTTCTTACGCATATATTCAGTTCTTACACATATATATTCAGTTCATACACATATATATTCTGTTCTTACGCATATATATTCAGTTCTTACACATATATATTCAGTTCTTACGCATATATATTCCGTTCTTACGCATATATATTCTATCTTACGCATATATATTCAGTTCTTACACATATATATTCAGTTCCTAAACATATATATTCTGTTCTTACACATATATATTCCGTTCTTACACATATATATTCAGTTCTTACACATATATATTCAGTTCTTACACATATATATAAATTTCTTACACATATATATTCAGTTCTTACAAATATATATTCCGTTCTTACGCATATATATTCCGTTCTTACGCATATATATTTCGATGTTACACATATATATTCAGTTCTTACACATATATATTCAGTTCTTACGCATATATATTCAGTTCTTACACATATATATTCAGTTCTTACACATACATATTCAGTTCTTACACATATATATTCCGTTCTTACGCATATATATTCCGATCTTACGCATATATATTCAGTTCTTACACATATATATATTCAGTTCTTACACATATATATTCAGTTTTTACACATATATATTCAGTTCTTACAGATATATATTCCATTCTTAAGCACATATATTCCGTTCTTACACATATATATTCCGTTCTTACACATATATATTCATTTCTTATGCATATATATTCCATTCTTACACATATATATTTCGTTCTTACGCATATATATTCCATTCTTACGCATATATATTCAGATTTTACGCATATATATTCAGTTCTTACACATATATATTCAGTTCATACGCATATATATTCAGTTCTTACACATATATATTCAGTTCTTACACATATATATTAAGTTCTTACACATATATATTCAGTTCTTACACATATATATTTAGCTCTTACACATATATATTCAGTTCTTACAAATATATATTCCAGTCTTATGCACATATATTCCGTTCTTACACATATATATTCCGTTCTTACACATATATAATCAGTTCTTACACATATATAATCCGTTCTTACGCATATATATTCCATTCTTACGCATATATATTCCGTTCTTACCCATATATATTCCGTTCTTACGCATATATATTCCGTTCTTACGCATATATATTCCGATCTTACGCATATATATTCAGTTCTTACACATCTATATTCAGTTCTTACACATATATATTCAGTTCTTACACAAATATATTCCATACTTACGCATATATTTTCGGTTCTTACACATATATATTCAGTTTTTACACATATATATTCCGTTCTTAAGCATATATATTCCTTTCTAATGCATAGATATTCCATTCTTACGCATATATATTCCGATCTTACCCTTATATATTCCGTTCTTACTCATATATATTCCGTTCTTACGGATATATATTCAGGACTTACGCATATATATTCCGTTCTTACGCATATATATTCAGTTCTTACACATATATATTCAGTTCTTACACATATATATTCCGTTCTTACGCATATATATTCCGTTCTTACGCATATATATTCCGTTCTTATCAATATATATTCCGTTCTTACGCATATATATTCCGTTTTTACACATATATATTCCGTTCTTACGTATATATATTCCGATCTTATGCATATATATTCAGTTCTTACACATATATATTCAGTTCTTTCACATATATATTCCGTTCTTACGCATATATATTCCATTCTTACGCATATATATTCCATTCTTACGCATATATATTCCGTTCTTACCCATATATATTCCGTTCTTACGCATATATATTCAGTTCTTACACATATATATTCAGTTCTTACACATATATATTCAGTTCTTACAAATATAATTCCAGTCTTACGCACATATATTCCGTTCTTACACATATATATTCCGTTCTTACACATATATATTCAGTTCTTACCCATATATATTCCGTTCTTACGCATATATATTCCGTTCTTACGCATATATATTCCGTTCTTACGCATATATATTCCGTTCTTACGCATGTATTCAGTTCTTACACATATATTCAGTTCTTACGCATTATATTCCGTTCTACGCATATATATTCAGTTCTTACACAAATATATTTAGTTCTTGTACATATATATTCAGTTCTTACACATATATATTCAGTTCTTACACATACAGATTCAGTTCTTACACATATATATTCCGTTCTTACGCATATATTTCCGATCTTACGCATATATATTCAGTTCTTACACATATATATTCAGTTCTTACAGATATATATCCATTCTTAAGCTCATATATTCCGTTCTTACACATATATTTCCGTTCTTACACATATAAATTCAGTTCTTACACATATATATTCCGTTCTTATGCATATATATTCCGTTTCTTACACATATATATTTCGTTCTTACGCCATATAATATTCCATTTTTTACGCATATATATTCAGATCTTACGCATATATATTCAGTTCTTACACATATATATTCAGTTCTTACGCATATATATTCAGTTCTTACACATATATTTCAGTTCTTACACATATATATTCAGTTCTTACAAATATATATTCAGTTCTTACACATATATATTCAGTTCTTACACATATATATTCAGTTCTTAACATATTATATTCAGTTCTTACAATATATATTCCGTTCTTAGGCATATATATTCAGTTCTTACGCATATATTCAGTTCTTACGCATATAAATTCCGTTCTTACACATATATATTCAGTTCTTACACATATATATTCAGTTCATACAAATATATATTGCGTTCTTACGCAATATATTCAGTTCTTACGCATATATTTGTTCTTACGCATATATTTTCAGTTCTTACACATATATATTCAGTTCTTACGCATATATATTCAGTTCTTACACATATATATTCAGTTCTTTCGCATATATATTCCGTTCTTACGCATATATATTCCGATCTTACGCATATAAATTCAGTTCTTACACATCTATATTCAGTTATTACACATATATATTCAGTCCTTCAACATATATATTCCGTTCTTACGCATATATATTCAGTTCTTACACATATATATTCAGTTCATACACATATATATTCAGTTCTTACACATATATATTCAGTTCTTGCACATATATATTCCGTGCTTACGCATAAATATTCAGTTCTTACACATATATATTCAGTTCTTACACATATATATTCAGTTCTACACATAGATATTCCATTCTTACGCTATATATTCCGTTCTTACACATATATATTCAGTTCTTACACATATATATTCCGTTCTTACGCATATATATTCCATTCTTACGCATATATATTCCGTTCTTACCCATATATATTCCGTTCTTCCGCATATATATTCGTTCTTACGCATATATATTCAGTTCTTACGCATATATATTCCGTTATTACGCATATTTATTCAGTTCTTACACTTATATATTCAGTTCTTACACATATATATTCAGTTCTTACTCATATATATTCAGTTCTTACAAATATATATTCCGTTCTTACGCATATATATCACTTCTTACGCATATATTCAGTTCTTACGCATATATATTCAGTCCTTACACATATATATTCAGTTCTTACAAATATATATCCGTTCTTACGCATATATATTCCCGTTTCTTACGCATATATATTTCGATGTTACACATATATATTCGTTCTTACACATATATATTCAGTTCTTACACAATATATTCAGTTCTTACACATATATATTCAGTTCTTACACATACATATTCAGTTCTTACACATATATATTCCGTTCTTACGCATATATATTCCGATCTTACGCATATATATTCAGTTCTTACACATATATATTCAGTTCTTACAGATATATATTCCATTCTTAAGCTCATATATTCCGTTCTACACATATATTTCCGTTCTTACACATATAAATTCAGTTCTTACACATATATATTCCGTTCATTTGCATATATATTCCGTTCTTACACATATAATTTCGTTCTTACGCATATATATTCCATTCTTACGCATATAATTCAGATCTACGCATATATATTCAGTTCTTACACATATATATTCAGTTCTTACGCATTATATTCAGTTCTTACACATATATATTCAGTTCTTACACATATATATCAGTTCTTACAAATATATATTCAGTTCTTACACATATATATTCAGTTCTTACACATATATATTCAGTTCTTACGCATATATATTCAGTTCTTACAAATATATATTCCGTTCTTACGCATATATATTCAGTTCTTACGCATATATTCAGTTCTTACGCATATATATTCCGTTCTTACACATAATATATTCAGTTCTTACACATATATATTCAGTTCATACAAATATATATTGCGTTCTTACGCATATATATTCAGTTATTACGCATATATTTAGTTCTTACGCATATATTTTCAGTTCTTACACATATATATTCAGTTCTTACGCATATATATTCAGTTCTTACACATATATATTCAGTTCTTTCGCATATATATTCCGTTCTTACGCATATATATTCCGATCTTACGCATATAATTCAGTTCTTACACATCTATATTCAGTTATTACACATATATATTCAGTCCTTACACATAGATATTCCGTTGTTACGCATATATATTCAGTTCTTACACATATATATTCAGTTCATACACATATATATTCAGTTCTTCACATATATATTCAGTTCTTACACATAGATATTCCATTCTTACGATATATATTCCGTTCTTACACATATATATTCAGTTCTTACACATATATATTCCGTTTCTTACGCAGATATATTCCTTCTTACGCATATATATTCCGTTCTTACCCATACTATATTCAGTTCTTCCGCATATATATTCCGTTCTTACGCATATATATTCAGTTCTTACGCATATATATTCGGTTATTACGCATATTTATTCAGTTCTTACACTTATATATTCAGTTCTTACACATATATATTCAGTTCTTACTCATATATATTCAGTTCTTACAAATATATATTCCGTTCTTACGCATATATATTCACTTCTTACGCATATATTCAGTTCTTACGCATATATATTCAGTCCTTACAATATATATTCAGTTCTTACGCATATATATTCAGTTCTTACACATATATATTCAGTTATTACGCATATATATTCCGTTCTTACGCATATATATTCCTATCTTACGCATATATATTCAGTTCTTACAATATATATTCAGTTCTTACACATATATATTCTGTTCTTACACATATATATTCCGTTCTTAAACATATATATTCAGTTCTTACACATATATATTCAGTTCTTACGCATATATATTCCGTTCTTACGCATATATATTCCGATCTTACACATATATATTCAGTTCTTACACATATATATTCAGTACTTACACATATATATTCAGTTCTACACATATATATTCAGTTCTTACACATATATATTCAGTTCTTACACATATATATTCAGTTCTTACAAATATATATTCCAGTCTTACGCACATATATTCCGTTCTATACACATATTTATTCCGTTCTTATACATATATATTCAGTTCTTACACATATATTAATCCGTATCTTACGCATATATATTCCATTCTTACGCATATATATTCCGTTCTTACCATATATATTCCGTTCTTACGCTATATATTCCGTTCTTACGCATATATATTCAGTTCTTACGCATATATATTCCGATCTTACGCATATATATTCAGTTCTTACACATATATATTCAGTTCTTACACATATATATTCAGTTCTTACACAAATATATTCCATACTTACGCATATATTTTCGGTTCTTACACATATATATTCAGTTTTTACACATATATTCCGTTCTTACGCATATATATTCCATTCTTACGCATATATATTCCATCTCTATATATTTCCGTTCTTACCCTTATATATTCCGTTCTTACTCATATATATTCAGTTCTTACGCATGTATATTCAGTTCTTACACATATATATTCAGTCTTACGCATATATATTCCGTTCTTACGCATATAAATTTCTATCTTACGCATATATATTCAGTTCTTACACATATATATTCAGTTTCTTACACATATATATTCTGTTCTTACACATATATATTCCATTCTTAAACATATATATTCAGTTCTTACACATACACTTCTCAAAACTGCTAACTACATGTAGATATGGGAAAAGTGTGACTTTAGTGTTTACAAGGGTCATTTGTAATTGCTTATTGTGGTTTAGTTCTAGCATTGCCCATGAAAAAAAATAAAATGAAATGATGTAATAATGATTGAATTGGTATTTCCTTTTTAGTTTATTGAAAAACATTCAACCCATCGATATATATAACCCAAAACGTGAGCGGTGTAGTTAGCAGTTTTGAGAAGTGTATATATTCCAGTTCTTACACATATATATTCAGTTCTTACGCATATCTATTCCATACTTACGCATATATTTCGGTTCTTACACATATATATTCAGTTTTTACACATATATATTCCGTTCTTACGCATATATATTCCATTCTTACGCATATATATTCCATTCTTACGCATATATATTCCGTTCTTACCCTTAAATATTCCGTTCTTACTCATATATATTCAGTTCTTACGCATGTATATTCAGTTCTTACACATATATATTCAGTTCTTACGCATATATATTCCGTTCTTACGCATATATATTTCTATCTTACGCATATATATTCAGTTCTTACACATATATATTCAGTTCTTACACATATATATTCTGTTCTTACACATATATATTCCGTTCTTAAACATATATATTCAGTTCTTACACATACACTTCTCAAAACTGCTAACTACATGTAGATATGGGAAAAGTGTGACTTTAGTGTTTACATGGGTCGTTTGTAATTGCTTATTGTGGTTTAGTTCTAGCATTGCCCATGAAAAAAATAAAATGAAATGATGTTATAATGATTGAATTGGTATTTCCTTTTTATTTTATTGAAAAACATTCAACCCATCGATATATATAACCTAAAACGTGAGCGGTGTAGTTAGCAGTTTTGAGAAGTGTATATATTCAGTTCTTACAATTATATATTCAGTTCTTACGCATATATATTCAGTTCTTACGCATATATATTCCGATCTTACACATATATATTCAGTTCTTACACATATATATTCAGTTCTTACACATATATATTCAGTTCTTACACATATATTCAGTTCTTACACATATATATTCAGTTCTTACAAATATATATTCCAGTCTTACGCACATATATTCCGTTCTTACACATATATATTCCGTTCTTACACATATATATTCAGTTCTTACACATATATAATCCGATCTTACGCATATATATACCATTCTTACGCATATATATTCCGTTCTTACCCATATATATTCCGTTCTTACGCATATATATTCCGTTCTTACGCATATATATTCCGTTCTTACGCATATATATTCCGATCTTACTCATATATATTCAGTTCTTACAAATATATATTCCGTTCTTACGCATATATATTCACTTCTTACGCATATATTCAGTTCTTACGCATATATATTCAGTTCTTACACATATATATTCAGTTCTTACGCATATATATTCAGTTCTTACACATATATATTCAGTTCTTACGCATATATATTCCGTTCTTACGCATATATATTCCTATCTTACGCATATATATTCAGTTCTTACACATATATATTCAGTTCTTACACATATATATTCTGTTCTTACACATATATATTCCGTTCTTAAACATATATATTCAGTTCTTACACATATATATTCAGTTCTTACACATATAAATTCAGTTCTTACGCATATATATTCCGTTCTTACGCATATATATTCCGATCTTACACATATATATTCAGTTCTTACACATATATATTCAGTTCTTACACATATATATTCAGTTCTTACACATATATATTCAGTTCTTACACATATATATTCAGTTCTTACACATATATATTCTGTTCTTACACATATATATTCCGTTCTTAAACATATATATTCAGTTCTTACACATATATATTCAGTTCTTACACATATATATTCCAGTCTTACGCACATATATTCCGTTCTTACACATATATATTCCGTTCTTACACATATATATTCAGTTCTTACACATATATAATCCGTTCTTACGCATATATATTCCATTCTTACGCAAATATATTCCGTTCTTACCCATATATATTCCGTTCTTACGCATATATATTCCGTTCTTACGTATATATATTCCGTTCTTACGCATATATATTCCGATCTTACGCATATATATTCAGTTCTTACACATATATATTCAGTTCTTACACATATATATTCAGTTCTTACACAAATATATTCCATACTTACGCATATATTTTCGGTTCTTACACATATAAATTCAGTTTTTACACATATATATTCCGTTCTTACGCATATATATTCCATTCTTACGCATATATATTCCATTCTTACGCATATATATTCCGTTCTTACCCTTATATATTCCGTTCTTACTCATATATATTCCGTTCTTACGGATATATATTCAGTACTTATGCATATATATTCCGTTCTTACGCATATATATTCAGTTCATACACATATATATTCAGTTCTTACACATATATATTCCGTTCTTACGCATATATATTCCATTCTTACGCATATATATTCCGTTCTTATCCATATATATTCCGTTCTTACGCATAGATATTCCGTTCTTACGCATATATATTCCGTTTTTACGTATATATATTCCGATCTTATGCATATATATTCAGTTCTTACACATATATATTCAGTTCTTACACATATATATTCAGTTCTTACACATAAATATTACGTTCTTACGCATATATATTCAATTATTACACGTATATATTCAGTTCTTACACATATATATTCAGTTCTTACACATATATATTCAGTTCTTACACATATATATTCAGTTCTTACGCATATATATTCATTTCTTACACATATATTTTCAGTTCTAACGCATATATATTCCGTTCTTACGCATATATATTCCGATCTTACGCATATATATTCAGTTCTTACACATATATATTCAGTTCTTACACATATATATTCAGTCCTTACACATATATGTTTCGTTCTTACGCATATATATTCAGTTCTTACACATATATATTCAGTTCTTACACATATATATTCAGTTCTTACACATATATATTCAGTTCTTACACAAATATATTCCTTTCTTACGCATATATTTTCGGTTCTTACACATATATATTCAGTTCTTACACATATATATTCCGTTCTTACGCATATATATTCCATTCTTACGCATATATATTCCATTCTTACGCATATATATTCCGTTCTTACCATATATATTGCGTTCTTACGCATATATATTCCGTTCTTACGAATATATATTCAGTTCTTACGCATATATATTCCGTTCTTACGCATATATATTCAGTTCTTACACATATATATTCAGTTCTTACACATATATATTCAGTTCTTACACATATATATTCAGTTCTTACACATATATATTCAGTTCTTACACATATATATTCAGTTCTTACACATATATATTCAGTTATTACACATATATATTCAGTCCTTACACATATATATTCCGTTCTTACGCATATATATTCAGTTCTTACACATATATATTCAGTTCTTACACATATATATTCATTTCTTACACATATATATTCAGTTCTTACACATATATATTCAGTTCTTACCCATACATATTCCGTTCTTACGCATATATATATTCCGTTCTTACGCATATATATTCCGTTCTTACGCATATATATTCATTCTTACGCATGTATTCAGTTCTTACACATATATTCAGTTCTTACGCATACATATTCCGTTCTTACGCATATATATTCAGTTCTTACACATATATATTTAGTTCTTGTACATATATATTCAGTTCTTACATATATATATTCCATTATTACGCATATATATTCCGTTCTTACACATATATATTCAGTTCTTACACATATATATACCGTTCTTAGGCATATATATTCCATTCTTACGCATATATATTCCGTTCTTACCCATATATATTCCGTTCTTACGCATATATATTCAGTTCTTACGCATATATATTCAGTTCTTACGCATATATATTCGTTCTTACGCATATATATTCAGTTCTTACACATATATTCAGTTCTGACGCATATATATTCAGTTCTTACACATATATATTCAGTTCTTACGCATATATATTCCGTTCTTATGCATATATATTCCTATCTTACGCATATATATTCAGTTCTTACACATATATATTCAGTTCTTACACATATATATTCTGTTCTTACACATATATATTCCGTTCCTACACATATATATTCAGTTCTTACACATATATATTCAGTTCTTACACATATATATTCAGTTCTTACACAAATATATTCCTTTCTTACACATATATTTTCGGTTCTTACACATATATATTCAGTTCTTACACATATATATTCCGTTCTTACGCATATATATTCCATTCTTACGCATATATATTCCATTCTTACGCATATATATTCCGTTCTTACCATATATATTGCGTTCTTACGCATATATATTCCGTTCTTACGAATATATATTCAGTTCTTACGCATATATATTCCGTTCTTACGCATATATATTCAGTTCTTACACATATATATTCAGTTCTTACACATATATATTCAGTTCTTACACATATATATTCAGTTCTTACACATATATATTCAGTTCTTACACATATATATTCAGTTCTTACAAATATATATTCCGTTCTTACGCATATATATTCAGTTCTTACGCATATATTCAGTTCTTACGCATATATATTCAGTTCTTACACATATATATTCAGTTCTTACACATATATATTCAGTTCATACAAATATATATTGCGTTCTTGCGCATATATATTCAGTTCTTACGCATATGTTCAGTTCTTATGCATATATATTCAGTTCTTACACATATATATTCAATTCTTACGCATATATATTCAGTTCTTACACATATATATTCAGTTCTTACGCATATATATTCCGATCTTACGCATATATATTCAGTTCTTACACATATATATTCAGTTCTTACACATAAATATTACGTTCTTACGCATATATATTCAATTCTTACACGTATATATTCAGTTCTTACAAAAATATATTCTGTTCTTACACATATATATTCAGTTCTTACACATATATATTCAGTTCTTACGCTTATATATTCAGTTCTTACACATATATTTTCAGTTCTTACGCATATATATTCCGATCTTACGCATATATATTCAGTTCTTACACATATATATTCAGTTCTTACACATATATATTCAGTTCTTACTCATATATATTTCGTTCTTACGCATATATATTCAGTTCTTACACATATATACTCAGTTCTTACACATATATATTCAGTTCTTACACATATATATTCAATTCTTACACAAATATATTCCATTCTTACTCATATATTTTCGGTTCTTACACATATATATTCAGTTCTTACACATATATATTCCGTTCTTACGCATATATATTCCATTCTTACGCATATATATTCCATTCTTACGCATATATATTCCGTTCTTACCATATATATTGCGTTCTTACGCATATATATTCAGTTCTTACGGATATATATTCAGTTCTTACGCATATATATTCCGTTCTAACGCATATATATTCAGTTCTTACACATATATATTCAGTTCTTACACATATATATTCAGTTCTTACACATATATATTGATTTCTTACACATATATATTCAGTTCTTACACATATATATTCAGTTCTTACAAATATATATTCCGTTCTTACGCATATATATTCAGTTCTTACGCATATATTCAGTTCTTACGCATATATATTCAGTTCTTACACATATATATTCAGTTCTTACACATATATATTCAGTTCATACAAAATATATATTGCGTTTCTTGCGCATATATATTCAGTTCTTACGCATATATTCAGTTCTTACGCACATATATTCCGTTCTTACACATATATATTCAGATCTTACGCATATATATTCAGTTCTTACACATATATATTCAGTTCTTACGCATATATATTCCGTTCTTACACATATATATTCAGTTCTTACGCATATATATTCCGTTTCTTACGCATATATATTCCGATCTTACGCATATATATTCAGTTCTTACACATATATATTCAGTTATTACACATATATATTCAGTCCCTTACACATATATATTCCGTTCTTACGCATATATATTCAGTTCTTACACATATATATTCAGTTCTTACACATATATATTCATTTCTTACACATATATATTCAGTTCTTACACATATATATTCAGTTCTTACCCATACATATTCCGTTCTTACGCATATATATTCCGTTCTTACGCATATATATTCCGTTCTTACGCATATATATTCATTCTTACGCATGTATTCAGTTCTTACACATATATTCAGTTCTTACGCATATATATTCCGTTCTTACGCATATATATTCAGTTCTTACACATATATATTTAGTTCTTGTA
>JAWPHD010025546.1:0-16005 GCA_037043455.1 Cyrtodaria siliqua
GGTTGGTTGATTTGCCCCGGCAAAGTACCGTGTAAACCGTAACAAAATATCGACCCGGAAATGAATTGATTTTTAAACATATTTGTATTATTTATTAAATGTTATACTCTTTTGAAATAAGTCTTATAATTTTATAGTCAGTTTAAGTTAGATAGTTAAATATAAAAATATTTTGTAATTAGTTGCGTATTGTTTTGCTTACGTAGCCAATCGTAAACGCTCGGCCAATCCCGTCGTACTTCGGATGAAGGAGCACCATGATGGTTCAAAGGGCGCCGCATTGTTTATTCCACGTGAATGACCCACGAGATCGAAAATGATGTCTATTTTTTTCCGAGATTATTTTTGAAAAAATGGTTAAGGCAGTTCCGATTGACATATACTGACATATATATTGATTTACACACCACGCTGAACGGAAACGACCGAACGATAATTCGGAATCATTCAATAACACTGAATGGTGTTATTCCGCTCCCAAACCGTAAGTCATGTGATAAAAAAGTATTAAGGTGTCATTGCACTATTGACTTCCCTTCTTCGTTTATATAGGACGAATGTATGTCTTGAGACAAAAATTGCGCATTTTTCTCTGTAAAATTAAAAAAAAACATCAATGAAACGATCCGCCAATATAAAAAAAACAGGGGGTCATGTATCATGTAAGAAAAAACAATCTGTTGAATGACGTCACGTTCTATTTTGGCACGTCACAGATAGATCTACCCCATTTCTACATTCGCTTTATCGTCTATGTTAATTATAATAAAAATCCCAAACACACACTAAGTCTAATACATGTTCCCAATATATCATTCGGATGATTTATAGCCGTATAGGTAATAATGACAAAAAGCAATAAAAAGTGTGCATTTTGTATCTCTAGTAAAGCAGGAAACTTCTTTATTAAGCACTATTTGACTATACACCACGGAAGCACAAACACAATGGTGTAATATCGCCTTTACACTTTACAATTTAATATTAATCATTTGTTCATTACTAAGGTCGAATAAAAAGGTTTCAAGAATGTTCAATAATCATATGTGTGTCCACGGTTCATACGCTATGAATAGAGGATCTTTCATTTTACTTTTTACTGTTTACTTTTGCATTTACTAAACTCGTTGGATACGATGCTCGGCACAATTATATGACGCGAGGTTATGCAGAGCATCATGTCAATGTTATCCAATGAGTGTAATAAATTCAATATTAAATGGGCCTTAATATGAAATTATATTTAACACGCAACTCCAAACTTTCCACATAACGTATATTTATTAATATTGCTGCATAATTATATCCTTGTCGTATCTACGTATCACACTGTGAAATCGAAACGGCCTCATCGATATCCGTTATTGCGAATGCATGCGCTCCGAGCTGAACGGAGAAGATTTGGCAATGATTTGGACTTCATTTGCATATGTATTACACTAGTGAGTATGGTATTTATGTCATGTCAATCCTACATCACAAGTGATCATGAACCTTAATTTAAAGGTGTTGATGCACTATTTACTTGAAGAAAGCTGAAAGAATTATCAAAATACCATAAACAATAAAGGAGATATGACCTATTGAAATTTGCAAAGAAACATCAATGGAGGCGGCCATCTTGGAACGATGGCGCCATCGCGTATTTTTACCATATATAGCTTATTGGCAAAATATCTTCTAAATCAAAGAAAATCACTGCAAATTGATTAAAAATAAATATACAAATGTGAAATGTATATATTGTATGCTTATTTTTCATTGGCAGTGATTTTCTTTGCTTTAAAATATATTTTGTCAATATTCCATATACGGTAAAAAGGCGTTGTGACGTCATCGTTCGAAGATGGCCGCCTCCCTTTATGTTTCTTTGAAAATGTTCAATAGGTCATATCTCCTTTATTGTCATGGTATTTTGATAATTCTTTCAGCTTTCTTCACGTTCTTTGAATATCATTGTCTTTGACAAACAGGCTAGCCTTTCATGAATTAAATAACCGAAAGCAAGCTAAATGTAACATCATTTAAATCATTTTGGCGAAAATAACGATTTAGCGATTGCGTCGTTCTTTGTGCAGTGTTTGTACTACGTATGCTATGATTCGAATTACCATCGCTTTTATCGCATGGACGATCAAGTTTCTGAAAACATGTATTCGTACTTATGTGTTATTGTCACATTACATAGTATACAACTAATTTCTTTCTTAGAAGTCACTAGTTAGAACTATTTTTCCGAGGGAGTGATTAATGACCCGAGAAGGGTACTATTGCACTAGGCGGTACGCCGGGTGCAATATTACCTTCCAAGGATCAATAGTCACTCCTGAGAATACATAATTGTACTTTTAAGGCATTAAATAGTTGTTTTATTATATATCATAAGATACGAGTATAAGCGTTTTTTCTTTTATTGCACGCTAAATGCACTGTTGCACGGATTACGGCATACACGGTTGACATATTTCCCATCAAAATGATCAACTAAATAATCACACGTGACTGCGTCTGAAAAACGCTTATATTCTATGATACAAAGTAATATTGTTTGTAGTTGCTTGTGTTGTGTTCAATACATACTGTAAGCAAATACTTATTGATACGTAATACATTAGTTTAGCTTTTAGATATTTTTTTTCGAAAGATAAACTCCAAGCGTATTTCTGGCATTTTTTATTGGAACATAACACTTACTTTTTATAAAAAGTGTTACATGCTCTTCTTTGTAATGCATAATAAACGACCAGTCTAATCATTTAGACGAGAACCATACAGACGGGTTTTGGTGTGAAACAAAAGCTCCTTATAGACCGAGGCTGTTCTTGTAAATATACTGAAAGGAAAAAGAAACGCGACACGGGAATTTCCGCTATATATTGTATATACTGCACACTTAATTCCATATATATTCCAAGGAAATCCCAAGATGTTTTGTAAAAAACAAAGTTGCAGTTAGTTAGAGAAAGGACACAACTGTGATGTTGTAGACGTTTTAATCACAGTACACGCTGTATCAAGAAATTCATAAATGTTGAAGTTCCTCTTTGAAACATGAGCCAGTTCAGTACTGTATTTAACGTAAAGAGTTTACAAAATGTTGCATCCTAAGTTTGCGCCAAACGCGTACTCTGACAATAATGAAACTTTGCTGGAATACTATTTGCTGTGTTACGTGTTGTTTCAGTCTTTTTTTCCGGAAAGAAAGATCTTACGCAGCCATGTACCATTCGATTAACAGAAGCATATTGTTCATACAATATATATCGGAAATTCCCTTGTCGCGTTTCTTTTTCCTTTCAGTATATTATAAAACTAATAATAACTAATTGATTTGAAGAACAGACATGATTGCTCAAGGAGCACTCACTTTGAAAATAAAAACGCCAGCTAGGAGACATTGTAATATCATATGGCCCCGGGCACCAGGGAAATAATGTGGCGAATTTACGTATTAAGAAAGAAGACTTAATACGGAAATGACAGAGCGTCTCCAATTTCTAATAAAGCATTTATCTAGGCAATTCTTGTCCATAATTGATTTATATTGATTTTGTGTTTCTATGGGGGGCGGAGGGGTATTTTAAGTTTTCACGAAAGAAAATTGTATTTTGTCAGTCACTACAACACCATCTGACAGTTTTAGTATAAGTCAACCAGTTATAACAGTCAACTAAAGCTTACATGTATTTCTTTTGCAGACCTTGTACAAGAAATAAAATTATGTTTTTATTAAGCACTCCAATTTGCATAAATGGTGTACCCTTTATAAATCCTGGAGTGCTTAATAAAAACATCAACACCCTTTATGAATCTTGGAGTGCTTAATAAAACATCAAAGGAATAAACCACTTCATTCAATGACAATGGGCAATACAAGCGTTATTAATCATAGAAAATAACAGTGAATGCTTCTTGTAAAATGCAACTATCCGTAGCTTTTATCAAAAGTGAATGCATCCACTAAAATGCAACTATACGTAGCTTTTACCAAAAGTGAATGCATCCACTAAAATGCAACTATACGTAGCTTTTATCAAAAGTGAATGATTCCACTAAATTGCAACTATACGTAGCTTTTATCAAACGTGAATGCATCCACTAAAATGCAAGTATACGTAGCTTTTATCAAAAGTGAATGCATCCACTAAAATGAAACTATACGTAGCTTTTATCAAAAGTGAATGCATCCACTAAAATGCGACAATACGTAGCTTTTATCAAAAGTGAATCATTCCACCAAAACTATACCTAGCTTTTATCAAAAGTGATTGCTTCCACTAAAACGCAACTATCCGGAGCTTTTATCAAAAGTGAATGATTCCACTAAAATGCAATTATACGTAGCTTTTATCAAAAGTGAATGCATCCACTAAAATGCAACTATACGTAGCTTTTATCAAAAGTGAATCATTCCACTAAAACTATACCTAGCTTTTATCAAAAGTGAATTATTCCACTAAAATGCAATTATACGTAGCTTTTATCAAAAGTGAATCATTCCACCAAAACTATACCTAGCTTTTATCAAAAGTGAATGCTTCCACTAAAACGCAACTATCCGGAGCTTTTATCAAAAGTGAATGATTCCACTAAAATACAACTATACGTAGCTTTTATCAAAAGTGAATGTATCCACTAAAATGCACCTATACGTAGCTTTTATCAAAAGTGAATGCTTCCACTAAAATGCAACAATACGTAGCTTTTATTAAAAGTGAATTATTCCACTAAAATGCAACTGTACGTGTAGCTTTTATCAAAAGTGAATGATTCCATACGTAAGTTTTATCAAAAGTGAATTATTCCACTAGAACTACACGTAGCTTTTATCAAAAGTGAATGATTCCATACGTAAGTTTTATCAAAAGTGAATTATTCCACTAGAACTACACGTAGCTTTTATCAAAAGTGAATGATTCCATACGTAAGTTTTATCAAAAGTGAATCATTCCACTAGAACTATACGTAGCAGTGAATGATTCCACTAAAATGCAACTATACGGAGCTTTTACCAAAAGTGAATAAATCCACTAAAATGCAACTATACGTAGCTTTTATCAAAAGTGAATGCTTCCACTAAAATGCAACTATACGTAGCTTTTATCAAAAGTGAATCATTCCACTAAAACTATACGTAGCTTTTATCAAAAGTGAATGCTTCCACTAAAATGCAACTATACGTAGCTTTTATCAAAAGTGAATCATTCCACTAAAACTATACGTAGCTTTTATCAAAAGAGAATGCTTCCACTAAAATGCAACTATCCGGAGCTTTTATCAAAAGTGAATCATTCCACTAAAACTATACGTAGCTTTTATCAAAAGTGAATGCTTCAAATAAAATGCAACTATCCGGAGCTTTTATCAAAAGTGAATGATTCCATACGTAAGTTTTATCATAAGTGAATCATTCCACTTAAACTATACGTTGCTTTTATCAAAAGTGAATGAATCCACTAAAATGCAACTATACGTGTAGCTTTTATCAAAAGTGAATGATTCCATACGTAAGTTTTATCAAAAGTGAATTATTCCACTAAAACTATACGTAGCTTTTCTAAAAGTGAATGATTCCACTATAATGCGACTATATGTTGCTACTCAAATTTACTACAACATGCACTGTTATACTGGCTAATGAAATATTTCAATTTTGTAGTAATTAGAGAACTTAAGCAAACGTCTTTGTTGCTTTTTCTAAATGTAAAGGTACTCTCAAATATTATTTTTAAAAGGGAATTTCATCAAGTAGTCTAGCTCATGATCTTCAATAGCAACGGATTCATTAATTACCCACAAAGTGATTTCTCTAACAAATGAAAAGTATTGTATAAATACCGGTTTCAAACATCAACCTGTTTGAAATTATTTTAAATGTGGTTAAAATCTCCTCTTATCGCCAAAATCTAAATCGTAAATAAACATAATGTTGCTGTTTGCGTTCAAATTTGCTTTAGACCGTCAGGCTAAATGCATGTTCTGAGTTAATTATTATCAACAGTATTTTCTCTATATGGAGTCCAATGTGATTTATATAGTTTCAACAGTGATATAGAACAGAACAGAACAGATGTTTTATTTCAGAATATTACGGTGTGAATACAATAACAACTACAACAACAACATAAATTGCTTTAATATTTAAAAAAATCCTAGTTGAAAATACAAGTGTAACCATATATAAATAAATAACTTATATATGAAACAGAATACTAATAGTTCGTGAATGCCGGGGTGGCACAGGGAGTGTATGCGATCTGGAAGAGCAAAAGGTACCAATACAAATACAAGATTTCGTTTGTTTATATGGTGTTTTACATCATTTTCATCATATGTAAGGTCATATATGAAGGTCGATTTTTTTTTGGCGGTGGAGGCAGACTTCTCACTTTTCCTGGCTAGAACCAGTACTGTACACATCCCGCCATCTGTAAGAATCGACCTACAAGTCGAGCTCCCAGTGGATACGAACCTGTAGCGGTGAGAGGCGAGAAGGTTTACAACGCAAGGGCGTTAACCTCTCGGCCAAGTAGACGAGAAAACCCTCATAATGTGCTTCTGTGTTATATGAAGTGTGCACATGCATTAAAGAAGCCACATAGTAAGTTCGGTTGAATTATTATTGAACTGGAAAACACGACGACTCGGTGTATTTTTGTTGTTCAATCATCAACTGCAGTGCATATGAGGTTCAATTTGCTAGCAGTTGTACATATTATTAAATAAACGTTTTAAAATACACAACAATAGTTTAGTGTAACATTCAAGCATTAAATTAATTGATATTAATTATTTATTCACCAAACACTAGCCGAATCGTCGAGTTTTCCCGACCGAACTATTTCATAACAATAATTAAATAAATTATTTTATAGGGCCTAGTTAACTGCATATGTATATTGAATATGCAACTAAAAAACAATATGATAGTATTATGTTACACATTCGTCTTCCAGATCGCATTTGTTGATTTACATATATACATAGTTTATATTGCTACCATATCATCGCTTATTTGTAGATAGTTTTATCTTTATACGTTTACATTATTTTTAATTTTACTACTTCATTCTTTCATGATTCATCGGTTTTTGCGCACAATATGACCTATTTATGTGTGGACGTGCCATAAAACACCATTCATTCATTCATTCCAGATCACCTTCAGCCCTTTTAAGGACTTGTTGTTTGGATGCATAGGAGAGAAATCCGGCAGAATCGTTTAGCCTGCTTCCGTTGAAAATCTTGCCAGTTCAGCCGTAGCAGCGAAGCAGTAGCTTCTTGTTTTGATGCATTACATGAACAAACAGTTATTTGATGTCTTAGAATAATCAAACACAATATTATTACATGGACAAATGAAAACATTGCAGTTTGACAGTAACATCCCCGAGGTTTCTAAACATCATAATTGGTTAGTTGTCAATACTTCAATTTTACATCAACGTCTTAATTATTCTTATTAAAACAGTTTTTCTTTTAAGGTGAAGAGTAACCTGTAATATGTTGACAAGTTTAACCCCACTATGTTCAATTTTAATTCCTCAAACTCTTATCTGTTTAACATCAGCAGGTTAAACAAACGACCGTCGGGCTTAAAATGACGGGTCGGTGTTTTTTTTAAAGAGACATGCCTTGCATTGAGTAACCCCCATCGTTTTTACATACTGAATGAATAATAATAGCTGGAAGGCAGTTGTAGGATTTTGTTTGTGTTTAATTAAAGGTACACAATGGAAATCTGCCTGGACATATACTCGCAACAATAGTTGTTACATTGGATCGAAAGGTTAAAGATGGACAAAACAAACATTAGATGCTCAGATAGCATATCTTCTTAAAATCGGGCTGGGAAGTAAAGTCGTCAACCTCGTTTGCTATCGTTGTATGTAAAACACGTGTATTATACAACCTGTGCATTCGTCAAACCAAACTTGCACGAAATTTAAATTAAAACATTTTAGGAAATTTTGCTTATATATGACATAATTACATATTTTGGAGACTTCTAATTAGCTCCCCCAGTTGCAATGTTTTTATAAAAGATAATCAACGCGAGAAAAAGACACGCACACAAAAAAAAACACTCACAACAAAATGCATTAAAGGTTTTATATCAACATATATTGCTTATGTTTTGCAATAATTGTAGGTTTTGAAAAATAAAATGTGCTACAACTGTTTGTTTAAATTACTCTGTTTTAATGTGCCGACGTTTTATTTTCTGAATATAACATCACTTAAGGTAAGGCATTTAATTCGGCATGGGGTTCATACCAACTAACTCGATCTTTTAATGAAACGGAATTTCCCCATGTAATGGACAGCATATCTGATGACCACATGACGAGACCCTTTCACATTATTTTCTAATTTACGGTCTCCATGTGACATGTGATGGAGTGTCTAAGCGTTCTTTTGCGTTATTTTAACGTTTCATTAGACATCACCACCTCTGTTTCCCACACAATATTAGCAAATGGTTTAAACTATGCTTTTGCCGGTTGATTTATCAAAATTGATGAAAAGCCATTGTTGATAACCCCGTTTATGCTCTAACAATTATTCGTTAATCATAAAAGATTAGTGCTGCCATTTGCAATAAGCTTTCGCATGACCAAGACTGATCTGGAAGTCTCCGAGAATGTGTGGCTCTATTTCCCTTTATTAACTACATTGGTTCAAATCTTCTACGAGTGCCAGATAATGTCCATCTGCTGGCTTTTTCCAGTGCACCCTAAATTGGATTTTTTCATATTTTGCTCAAGGCAGCAACGTCTGCTGGAAATATGGCAATGAGATTTTGATTTTTATATTACAGTCTTCTTATTTATGCAATGGTCAGATGTTTCCAACGCAAATAAAGTAAAAAATATTCAGATTCTCTACACAAGTTATTGTTAATTATAGATGCTTGAGTTTAGAATGAAACATGTTATTGACTCAAATAAGTAAAACATTTAAATATCTACGATAATGCGTCGATTTCTCTGTATACAGACATATTTTTTTACCAAAAGGTTTAATTACACTCAGTATTCAGGCGGATGAGCTCGCCTGGTGTAGTCGAAAGTAGTTCTCTATTAAAGAGTGCTAATCTTTCTTTTTTTCTTTAAAAAACGTGTGCTTTTTTTGTGCAGATTACTGTTATATTCTGACTATAACTGTATGCTGGTCATGTGAAAGTAGAAAGGGCATGCACTTGCAAGGAGTCAAAACAATGTTGACCTTTGACCCGGTGTTAGTATACAGCTGAAGAAATATTTCTTAGAAGATATTGAACACCCCCACCCTCTTCCACCCACCCCACCCACACCCCGCGCATTTACTTGTTGATGTTTAATAGAAGACATGTTTACTTGCATGATAAACGTAAGTTTCCCAGAATTTTTACAAAGTCTAAGGTTTTAACATGTTGTCAACATCCTCGCTTTAAAGTGAAAGGGCCACGGTAAACCATTTACGCTATAATAACTATAAGGAGCAAAGGTAATATTCGAAACGGTTTGTCAACGACGCTGCTCTCTAATGATAGATCGTCTTTATATCATTACTTTCTATGTATGGCCTTTAAGAGTGTTGAAAGTCACAAATTATAGCTATATTTAAATTAGTGACTTTTAAACATGCGAATCAGCCAACCTTTATCAGAAGCTGCAGCGGTCCGATTGTTTTCCGTCCAACGGATGATGTTGTATTGAGAAGCAGACGATGTTGTAATAGAGAACCAATCTGGAATTTTCCACGTGACTTCCGTCATTGAAATCCAAATGAAAGACATTTTCCGCGTGGTCAGTGAATATCTGAATCTGCGTTCATTTTGGCGACATATCGAGTGCTCTCTTTCATTAGATCCTTTTGGAATCAGATACCTCAAGGGCTTCAACGTCAAAGGATTCAAGAGGGTGATTTAAAATTAACATTAATCCCCTAAATTTTCCACATTAATGCCGATTCTTCATCCGCGTGCTTTGTTGTAGCGGGTCGCAGATAAATGTAAAGGGGGATATCTGAAGTTTATAAAATGGCTTGGTGTGGAATTCATAAACAAGATGATACGAAAACATAAATATCTGAATACAGTTAATGTAAAACAGGTATAAAAGTCGAGTGCCTATTTAAAGTTAAGAATTATAATACAAAATGATTTAAAGTCAACAACATCTGCATTAAATTGTGAACCTTCGACTCACTTTGCAGCCATTAAACATAATGTGTAATGAAACTGCTAAAATTTTATAACTGAACACGTTTACACTACATTCGCACGCATTGCATGCATACACGTCTTTTACCAGGAAAGACATCCATGGTACTGGTTCCATACTATCGACGTGGCGCTAACCGACGATAGTATGCATACATTTCTTTCACGATGAAATACATCCATGGTACTGGTTCCCTACAGTCGAAGTGGCGCTAACCGACGATAGTATGCCTACACTTATTTCACGATGAAAGACACCCATGATACTGGTTCCCTAAAATTGACGTGGTGATACCGACGATAATATGCATACACCGCTTTCACGATGAAAGACACCCATGATACTGGTTCCCTACCGTCGTAGTGGAGTTAACCATGGCTTATATGATTAAACCAACCTCGCAGTACGGCTCTATTGCATGACCGATTGTTTTGCTTGTTGACAATGCAGATCTCCTCAGTTAAAGTCAGTTGTGTTTTACGTCAGTTTCAGCACATTTCAGGCTTTATATGACCGTTGATTTGTTCGTGGTGGAGGCAGACTACACATTTTTTCCTGGGTAGAACCAGTAATGAAAACCTTCCGTCATCCGTAAGAATCGACAAAAACGCAGGTGTTAATTTAGGTTTCTTAATAAACGTAATTCTTGGCAGCGGTCATAATTTGCGACGTCATATCCTAACGATAGACAACTCCCGCTGAAGAGGGAGCGTAACTAAGTTAATGCACGAAAACGCAAATGCAACGGTTCAAATAATTGAGCACAACTCATTGTATGACGGACGGTATTTTGCTAATGGTTGCAAGGTAAAACTACTTTTGTTGACCATAGAATACAACAGTCAGTTTCATCATTGGAATCACACATTAAAGATTGCCGCTCTATAACTGCCATTGTTGTATGTGTCCGTGTGTGTATGTTGTTTAGCTAACCTTATGGTGGCTTTCTTGCACATATGGCATAACTCATATCCAATTGTCAGTGAACGAAAACTCTAAGACATTATGTATTACTGTTTATCTAATGTCAGGGGAAAAATACTCTTGAGACATTATGCATACTCGTTTGCCCAATGTCAGTAAACGAACACTCTAAGACATTATGTATTCTTGCATGTCCAATGTCAGTGAACGAACACGCTGAGACAATGTATTCGTGTTTGCCCAATTTCAGTGAACGAACACGCTGACACATCACTGAGACATTATGTGTTCTTGTTTGTCCAGTGTCAGTGAACGAACACACTGAGACTTTATGTATTCTTGTTTGTCCAATGTCAGTTAACGAACACTTTAAGACATTATGTATTCCTGATTGTCCAATGTCAGTGAATGAACACACTGAGACATTATGTGTTCTTGTTTGTCCAATGTCAGTTAACGAACATTCTGAGACATTTATCTATTCGTGTGTTTCAAATGTCAGTGAACGAACACACTGAGACGTTATGTGTTCTTGTTTGTCCAATGCCAGTTAACGAACATTCTGAGACAATTATCTATTCGTGTGTTTCAAATGTCAGTGAACGAACACACTGAGACATTTTGTGTTCTTGTTTGTCCAATGTCAGTTAACGAACATTCTGAAACAATTATCTATTCGCGTGTGTCAAATGTCAGTGAACGAACACACTGAGACATTATGAGTTATTGTTTGTCCAATGTCAGTTAACGAACATTCTGAGACAATTATCTATTCGTGTGTGTCAAATGTCAGTGAACGAACACACTGAGACATTATGTGTTCTTGTTTGTCCAGTGTCAGTTAACGAACATTCTGAGACATCATCTATTCATGTTTGTCAAACGTCAGTAAACGAACACACTGAGACATTATGTGTTCTTGTTTGTGCGATGTCAGTAAACGAACACTCTAAGACATTATGTATTCTTGATTGTCCAATGTCAGTGAACGAACCCACTGAGACATTATGTGTTCATGTTTGTCCAATGTCAGTAAACGAACATTCTGAGACGTTATCTATTCGTGTTTGTCAAATGTCATTTACACACTGAGTCATTATGTATTCTTGGTTGTCCAATGTCAGTGAACGAACACACTGAAACATTATGTGTTCTTGTTTGTCCAATGTCAGTAAACGAACATTCTGAGACATTATAATTATATTCGTGTTTGCTTAATGTCAGAGAAAGAACACTCTAAGACATTATGTATTATTGTTTGTCCAATGTCAGTGAATCAACAAAGATGTTATGTATTCTTGTTTGTCCAATGTCAGTGAATGAACACTATGAGACATTATGTATTATTGTTTGTCCAGTGTCAGTGAATGAACACTCTGAGACATTATGTATTCTTGTTTGTCAAATGTCAGTGAACGAACCCACTGAGACATTATATGTTCTTGTTTGTCCAATGTCAGTAAACGAACATTCTGAGACATTATCTATTCGTGTTTGTCAAATGTCAGTGAATGAACACACTGAGACATAATGTGTTCTTGTTTGTGCGATGTCAGTAAACGAACACTCTGATACATTATGTATTCTTGATTGTCCATTGTCAGTGAACGAACCCACTGAGACATTATATGTTCTTGTTTGTCCAATGTCAGTAAACGAACATTCTGAGACGTTATCTATTCGTGTTTGTCCAATGTCAGTGAACGAACACACTGAGACATTATGTATTCTTGGTTGTCGAATGTCAGTGAACTAACACACTGAGACATTATGTGTTCTTGTTTGTCCAATGTCAGCAAACGAACATTCTGAGACATTATAATTATATTCGTGTTTGCCCAATGTCAGTGAAAGAACACTCTAAGACATTATGTATTACTGTTTGTCCAATGTCAGTGAATGAACAGTCTAAGATGTTATGTATTCTTGTTTGTCCAATGTCAGTGAAGGAACATTATGAGACATTATGTATTATTGTTTGTCCAAAGTCAGTGAATGAATACTCTGAGACATTATGTATTCTTGTTTGTCCAATGTCAGTAACGAACACTCTAAGACAGTATGTATTCTTGTTTGTCCGTTGTCCGTTATCTCAGTAACGAACACTCTAAAACATTATGTATTTTTGTTTGTCCAATGTCAGTAACGAACACGCTAAGCCATTATGTTTTCTTGCCTGCGCAATGTCAGTGAATGAACAGTCTGAGACATTATGTATTCTTGTTTGTCCGATGTCAGTGAAGGAACACTATGAGACATTATGTATTCTTGTTTGTCCGATGTCAGTAAACGAACACTCTAAGACATAATGAATTCTATTTTGTACAATGTCGGTGAACGAACATTGTGCGACATCATCAGTTATAAATGTTTCTTGTCCATTGGCTGTCAAGCACTTTGATTAACATTTACAATTGTGAGTTAAAGATTCTTTCGATACAATAAAAGCTTGCATGCAAAATTCAAGTGAACGAACCTTTCCGATACAATACTAGCTTCAACTAGCTTGCATGTCCAATATGTGAACGAACTTCTGACACCAGTAACGTTTGACATGGCATGAGAAATTACCACAAAACCTATAAATTACATGTTTCGTGCATTATGCGATACAAAGGGACTACTTATCAGATACCATCCGAATTAATCTACCTCAAAAAGAAAGGTCACGTATAATTCCGTACAGGATGATGAACGTTTTAAGATAAGGACATGCGTTCACGGGAGTCTAATTAAGATTAAGGACATACACTGACAGGATTACCTAGGCTAGCCTTGGTTCGAACCTGCGTGATTGGCATTCAGATTTATGGCATGCATTTTTATAATTAAAATGAATAGCAAGCATTATAGTGTAGAGTTTATAATAAAGTAGTACAAGCTACATGTTAGTGTATAGTAGAATTGGTGCAATTCGTGACGTTTAGAATTGGTTCAATCCGTTACATGCAAGAGTATAGTAAAATTGGCGCAATCAGTGCATATATATATATTCATTCCAAGTGCAATCAGTTACCTGCTATAGTGTAGTAGAATTGGTGCAATCCGTTACATGTCTGTGTATAGTATAATTGGTGCCATCCGTAACTGCTAATATGTAGTAGAACTTGTACAACCCGTTACATACTAATGTATAGTAGAATTGATGTAAACGGTTGCTTGCTAGTGCATTGTACAGTTGGTTACATGTTACAGCATAGTATAATTGGTGCAATCCATTACATGGTAGTTTATGGGAGAATTGGTGCAACCCCTACCTGCTAGTGTAAGGTAGCTTCGGTGCCTTCCTTTAAATGATAGTGTATGGTAGAATTTGTGCAACCCATTACATGCTAGTGTATTGTAGAACTGGTGCAATCCATTACATGCTAGTGTATTGTAGAACTGGTGCAATCCATTACATGCTTGTGTATTGTAGAACTGGTGCAATCCATTACATGCTAGTGTATAGTAGAACTGGTGCAATCCGTTACATGCTAGTGTATTGTAGAACTGGTGCAATCCATTACATGCTAGTGTATTGTAGAACTGGTGCAATCCATTACATGCTAGTGTATAGTAGAACTGGTGCAATCAATTACATGCTAGTGTATAGTAGAATTGGTGCAATCAATTACATGCTAGTGTATAGTAGAATTGGTGCAATCAATTACATGCTAGTGTATAGTAGAACTGGTGCAATCAATTACATGCTAGTGTATAGTAGAATTGGTGCAATCCATTACATGCTAGTGTATTGTAGAACTGGTGCAATCCATTACATGCTAGTGTATTGTAGAACTGGTGCAATCCATTACATGCTAGTGTATAGTAGAACTGGTGCAATCAATTACATGCTAGTGTATAGTAGAATTGGTGCAATCCATTACATGCTAGTGTATTGTAGAACTGGTGCAATCCATTACATGCTAGTGTATAATAGAACTGGTGCAATCCATTACATGCAAGTGTAATGTAGAACTGATGCAATCCAATACATGCTAGTGTATAGTAGAACTGGTGCAATCCATTACATGCTAGTGTATTGTAGAATTGGTGCAATCAATTACATGCTAGTGTATAGTAGAACTGGTGCAATCCATTACATGCTAGTGTATTGTAGAATTGGTGCAATCAATTACATGCTAGTGTATAGTAGAACTGGTGCAATCAATTACATGCTAGTGTATAGTAGAATTGGTGCAATCCATTACATGCTAGTGTATAGTAGAACTGGTGCAATCCATTACATGCTAGTGTATTGTAGAACTGGTGCAATCCATTACATGCTAGTGTATAATAGAACTGGTTCAATCCATTACATGCAAGTGTATTGTAGAACTGGTGCAATCCATTACATGCTAGTGTATTGTAGAACTGGTGCAATCCATTACATGCTAGTGTATAGTAGAACTGGTGCAATCCATTACATGCTAGTGTATTGTAGAACTGGTGCAATCCATTACATGCTAGTGTATAATAGAACTGGTTCAATCCATTACATGCAAGTGTATTGTAGAACTGGTGCAATCCATTACATGCTAGTGTATTGTAGAACTGGTGCAATCCATTACATGCTAGTGTATAGTAGAACTGGTGCAATCAATTACATGCTAGTGTATAGTAGAATTGGTGCAATCCATTACATGCTAGTGTATTGTAGAACTGGTGCAATCCATTACATGCTAGTGTATAATAGAACTGGTGCAATCCATTACATGCAAGTGTAATGTAGAACTGATGCAATCCAATACATGCTAGTGTATAGTAGAACTGGTGCAATCCATTACATGCTAGTGTATAGTAGAACTGGTGCAATCCATTACATGCTAGTGTATTGTAGAACTGGTGCAATCCATTACATGCTAGTGTATAATAGAACTGGTTCAATCCA
>JAWPHD010025547.1:0-15991 GCA_037043455.1 Cyrtodaria siliqua
AGAACTGAATATATATGTGTAAGAACTGAATATATATGCTTAAGAACTGAGTATATATGCATAAGAACGCAATATATATGTGTAAGAACTGAATATATATGCGTCAGAGCGGAATATATATGCGTCAAAACTAAATATATATGCGTCAGAACTGAATATATATGCGTAAGAACTGAATATATATGCATAAGAACTGAATATATATGTGTAAGAACTGATTATATATGTATAAGAACTGAATATATATGTGTAAGAACTGAATATATATTTGTAAGAACTGAATATATATGTGTAAGAACTGAATATATATGTGTAAGAACTGAATATATATGCGTAAGAACTGAATATATATGTGTAAGAACTAAACATATATGTGTAAGAACTGAATATATATGTGTAAGAACTGAATATATATGTGTAAGAACTGAATATATATGTGTAAAAACTAAATATATATGCGTAAGAACTGAATATATATGCGTCAGAACTGAATATATATGTGTAAGAACTGAATATATATACGTAAGAACTGAATATATATGCGTAAGAACTGAATATATATGTGTAAGAACTGAATATATATGCATAAGAACTGAATATATATGTGTAAGAACTGAATATATATGTATAAGAACTGAATATATATGTGTAAGAACTGAATATATATGTGTAAGAACTGAATATATATGTGTAAGAACTGAATATATATGTGTAAGAACTGAATATATATGCGTAAGAACTGAATATATATATGTAAGAACTGAATATATATGTGTAAGAACTAAATATATATGTGTAAGAACTGAATATATATGTGTAAGAACTGAATATATATGTGTAAGAACTGAATATATATGTGTAAGAACTGAAGATATATGTGTAAGAACTGAATATATATGCGTTAGAACTGAATATATATGTGTAAGAACAGAATATATATGCGTAAGAACTGAATATATATGCGTAAGAACTGAATAAATATAAAAACTGAATATATATGCATAAGAACTGAGTATATATGTGAAAGAACTGAATATATATGTGTAAGAACTGAATATATATGTGTAAGAACTGAATATATATGCGTCAGAACTGAATATATATGCGTAAGAACTGAATATATATGTGTAAGAACTGAATATATATGCATAAGAACTGAATATATGTGTAAGAAATGAATATATATGTATAAGAACTGAATATATATGTGTAAGAACTGAATATATATATGTGTAAGAACTGAATATATATGTGTAAGAACTGAATATATATGTGTAAGAACTGAATATATATGTGTAAGAACTATATATATATGTGTAAGAACTGAATATATATGTGTAAGAACTATATATATATGTGTAAGAACTGAATATATATGTGTAAGAACTATATATATATGTGTAAGAACTGAATATATATGCGTCAGAACTGAATATATATCTGTAAGACCTGAATATATATGTGTAAGAACTGAATATATATGCGTAAGAACTGAATATATATGCGTCAAAACTGAATATATATGTGTAAGAACTGAATATATATGCGTCAGAACTGAATATATATGTGTAAGAAGTCAATATATATGCTTAAGAAATGAAAATATATACGTAAGAACTGAATATATATTAGAACTGAATATATATGTGTAAGAACTGAATATATATGTGTAAGAACTGAATATATATGTGTAAGAACTGAATATATATGTGTAAGAACTGAATATATATGTGTAAGAACTGAATATATCTGTGTAAGAACTGAATATATATGCGTAAGAACTGAATATATATGTGTAAGAACTAAATATATATGTGTAAGAACTGAATATATATGTGTAAGAACTGAATATATATGTGTAAGAACTGAATATATATGTGTAAGAACAGAATATATATGCGTAAGAACTGAATATATATGTGTAAGAACTGAATATATATGCGTCAGAACTGAATATATATGCGTAAGAACTGAATATATATGTGTAAGAACTGAATATATATGCATCAAACTGAATATATATGTGTAAGAACTGAATATATATGTGTAAGAACTGAATATATATGTGTAAGAACTGAATATATATGCTTAAGAACTGAGTATATATGCATAAGAACGCAATATATATGTGTAAGAACTGAATATATATGCGTCAGAGCGGAATATATATGCGTCAAAACTGAATATATATGCGTCAGAACTGAATATATATGCGTAAGAACTGAATATATATGCATAAGAACTGAATATATATGTGTAAGAACTGATTATATATGTATAAGAACTGAATATATATGTGTAAGAACTGAATATATATTTGTAAGAACTGAATATATATGTGTAAGAACTGAATATATATGTGTAAGAACTGAATATATATGCGTAAGAACTGAATATATATGTGTAAGAACTAAACATATATGTGTAAGAACTGAATATATATGTGTAAGAACTGAATATATATGTGTAAGAACTGAATATATATGTGTAAAAACTAAATATATATGCGTAAGAACTGAATATATATGCGTCAGAACTGAATATATATGTGTAAGAACTGAATATATATACGTAAGAACTGAATATATATGCGTAAGAACTGAATATATATGTGTAAGAACTGAATATATATGCATAAGAACTGAATATATATGTGTAAGAACTGAATATATATGTATAAGAACTGAATATATATGTGTAAGAACTGAATATATATGTGTAAGAACTGAATATATATGTGTAAGAACTGAATATATATGTGTAAGAACTGAATATATATGCGTAAGAACTGAATATATATATGTAAGAACTGAATATATATGTGTAAGAACTAAATATATATGTGTAAGAACTGAATATATATGTGTAAGAACTGAATATATATGTGTAAGAACTGAATATATATGTGTAAGAACTGAAGATATATGTGTAAGAACTGAATATATATGCGTTAGAACTGAATATATATGTGTAAGAACAGAATATATATGCGTAAGAACTGAATATATATGCGTAAGAACTGAATAAATATAAAAACTGAATATATATGCATAAGAACTGAGTATATATGTGAAAGAACTGAATATATATGTGTAAGAACTGAATATATATGTGTAAGAACTGAATATATATGCGTCAGAACTGAATATATATGCGTAAGAACTGAATATATATGTGTAAGAACTGAATATATATGCATAAGAACTGAATATATGTGTAAGAAATGAATATATATGTATAAGAACTGAATATATATGTGTAAGAACTGAATATATATATGTGTAAGAACTGAATATATATGTGTAAGAACTGAATATATATGTGTAAGAACTGAATATATATGTGTAAGAACTATATATATATGTGTAAGAACTGAATATATATGTGTAAGAACTATATATATATGTGTAAGAACTGAATATATATGTGTAAGAACTATATATATATGTGTAAGAACTGAATATATATGCGTCAGAACTGAATATATATCTGTAAGACCTGAATATATATGTGTAAGAACTGAATATATATGCGTAAGAACTGAATATATATGCGTCAAAACTGAATATATATGTGTAAGAACTGAATATATATGCGTCAGAACTGAATATATATGTGTAAGAAGTCAATATATATGCTTAAGAAATGAAAATATATACGTAAGAACTGAATATATATTAGAACTGAATATATATGTGTAAGAACTGAATATATATGTGTAAGAACTGAATATATATGTGTAAGAACTGAATATATATGTGTAAGAACTGAATATATATGTGTAAGTACTGAATATATATGTGTAAGAACTGAATATATATGCGTAAGAACTGAATATATATGTGTAAGAACTGAATATATATGTGTAAGAACTGAATATATATGTGTAAGAACTGAATATATATGCGTAAGAACTGAATATATATGCGTCAGAACTGAATATATATGTGTAAGAACTGAATATATATACGTAAGAACTGAATATATATGCGTAAGAACTGAATATATATGTGTAAGAACTGAATATATATGCATAAGAACTGAATATATATGTGTAAGTACTGAATATATATGTGTAAGAACTGAATATATATGCGTAAGAACTGAATATATATGTGTAAGAACTAAATATATATGTGTAAGAACTGAATATATATGTGTAAGAACTGAATATATATGTGTAAGAACTGAATATATATGTGTAAGAACAGAATATATATGCGTAAGAACTGAATATATATGCGTCAGAACTGAATATATATGTGTAAGAACAGAATATATATGCGTAAGAACTGAATATATATGCGTAAGAACTGAATATATATAAGAACTGAATATATATGCATAAGAACTGAGTATATCTGTGAAAGAACTGAATATATATGCGTAAGAACTGAGTATAAATGTGTAAGAACTAAATCTATATGTGTAAGAACGGAATATATATCTGTAAGAACTGAATATATATGTGTAAGAACTGAATATATATGCGTAAGAACTGAATATATATGCGTCAAAACTGAATATATATGTGTAAGAACTGAATATATATGCGTCAGAACTGAATATATATGTGTAAGAAGTCAATATATATGCTTAAGAAATGAAAATATATACGTAAGAACTGAATATATATTAGAACTGAATATATATGTGTAAGAACTGAATATATATTTGTAAGAACTGAATATATATGTATAAGAACTGAATATATATGTGTAAGAACTGATTATATATGTATAAGAACTGAATATATATGTGTAAGAACTGAATATATATGTGTAAGAACTGAATATATATGTGTAAGAACTGAATATATATGTGTAAGAACTGAATATATATGGGTAAGAACTTTATATATATGTGTAAGAACTAAATATATATGTGTAAGAACTGAATATAAATGTGTAAGAACTGAATATATATGTGTAAGAACTGAAGATATATGTGTAAGAACTGAATATATATGTGTAAGAACTGAATATATATGCGTAAGAACTGAATATATATGCGTAAGAACTGAATATATATGCGTAAGAACTGAATATATATAAGAACTGAATATATATGCGTCAGAACTGAATATATATGCGTAAGAACTGAATATATATGTGTAAGAACTGAATATATATGCATAAGAACTGAATATATATGTGTAAGAACTGAATATAAATGCTTAAGAACTGAATATATATGCGTAAGAACGCAATATATATGTGTAAGAACTGAATATATATGCGTCAGAACGGAATATATATGCGTCAAAACTGAATATATATGCGTCAGAACTGAATATATATGTGTAAGAAGTGAATATATATGCCTAAGAAATGAATATATATGCGTAAGAACTGCATATATATGCGTAAGAACTGAATATATATGTGTAAGAACTGAATATATATGCATAAGAACTGAATATATATGTGTAAGAACTGAATATATATGTTTAAGAACTGAATATTTATGTGTAGGAACTGAATATATATGTGTAAGAACTAAATATATATGTATAAGAACTGAATATATATGCGTCAAAACTGAATATATATGCGTAAGAACTGAATATATATAAGAACTGAATATATATGTGTAAGAACTGAATATATATGCGTAAGAACTGAATATATATAAGAACTGAATATATATGTGTAAGAACTGAATATATATGTGTAAGAACTGAATATATGTGTACGAACTGAATATATATGCGTAAGAACTTTATATATATGTGTAAGAACTAAATATATATGTGTAAGAACTGAATATAAATGTGTAAGAACTGAATATATATGTGTAAGAACTGAAGATATATGTGTAAGAACTGAATATATATGTGTAAGAACTGAATATATATGCGTAAGAACTGAATATATATGCGTAAGAACTGAATATATATGCGTAAGAACTGAATATATATAAGAACTGAATATATATGCGTCAGAACTGAATATATATGCGTAAGAACTGCATATATATGTGTAAGAACTGAATATATATGCATAAGAACTGAATATATATGTGTAAGAACTGAATATAAATGCTTAAGAACTGAATATATATGCGTAAGAACGCAATATATATGTGTAAGAACTGAATATATATGCGTCAGAACGGAATATATATGCGTCAAAACTGAATATATATGCGTCAGAACTGAATATATATGTGTAAGAAGTGAATATATATGCGTAAGAAATGAATATATATGCGTAAGAACTGCATATATATGCGTAAGAACTGAATATATATGTGTAAGAACTGAATATATATGCATAAGAACTGAATATATATGTGTAAGAACTGAATATATATGTTTAAGAACTGCATATATATGTGTAGGAACTGAATATATATGTGTAAGAACTAAATATATATGTATAAGAACTGAATATATATGCGTAAGAACTGAATATATATGCGTAAGAACTGAATATATATGTGAAAGAACTGAATATATATGTGTAAGAACTGAATATATATGTGTAAGAACTGAATATATATGTGTAAGAACTGAATATATATGCGTCAGAACTGAATATATATGCGTAAGAACTGAATATATATGTGTAAGAACTGAATATATATGCATAAGAACTGAATATATATGTGTAAGAACTGAATATATATGCTTAAGAACTGAAAATATATGCGTAAGAACGCAATATATATTTGTAAGAACTGAATATATATGCGTCAGAACGGAATATATATGCGTCAAAACTGAATATATATAAGAACTGAATATATATGTGTAAGAACTGAATATATATAAGAACTGAATATATATGTGTAAGAACTGAATATATATGCGTAAGAACTGAATATATATAAGAACTGAATATATATGTGTAAGAACTGAATATAGATGTGTAAGAACTGAATATATATGCGTAAGAACTGAATATATATGCGTAAGAACTGAATATATATGTGTAAGAACTGAATATATATGCATAAGAACTGAATATATATGTGTAAGAAATGAATATATATGTATAAGAACTGAATAAATATGTGTAAGAACTGAATATATATGTGTAAGAACTGAATATATATGTGTAAGAACTGAATATATATGTGTAAGAACTGAATATATATGCGTAAGAACTGAATATATCTAAGAACTGAATATATATGTGTAAAAACTGAATATATATGTGTAAGAACTGAATATATATGCGTAAGAACTGAATATTATGTGTAAGAACTGAATATATATGTGTAAGAACTGAATATATATGCATAAGAACTGAATATATATGTGTAAGAAATGAATATATATGTATAAGAACTGAATATATATGTGTAAGAACTGAATATATATGTGTAAGAACTGAATATATATGTGTAAGAACTAAATATATATGCGTAAGAACTGAATATATATGTGTAAGAACTAAATATATATGTGTAAGAACTGAATATATATGTGTAAGAACTGAATATATATGTGTAAGAACTGAATATATATGTGTAAGAACTGAATATATCTGTGTAAGAACTGAATATATATGTGTAAGAACTGAATATATATGTGTAAGAACTGAATATATATGTGTAAGAACTGAATATATATGCGTAAGAACTGAATATATATGTGTAAGAACTGAATATATATGTGTAAGAACAGAATATATATGCGTAAGAACTGAATATATATGTGTAAGAACTGAATATATATGCGTCAGAACTGAATATATATGCGTAAGAACTGAATATATATGTGTAAGAACTGAATATATATGCATCAAACTGAATATATATGTGTAAGAACTGAATATATATGTGTAAGAACTGAATATATATGCATCAAACTGAATATATATGTGTAAGAACTGAATATATATGTGTAAGAACTGAATATATATGTGTAAGAACTGAATATATATGCTTAAGAACTGAGTATATATGCATAAGAACGCAATATATATGTGTAAGAACTGAATATATATGCGTCAGAGCGGAATATATATGCGTCAAAACTGAATATATATGCGTCAGAACTGAATATATATGCGTAAGAACTGAATATATATGCATAAGAACTGAATATATATGTGTAAGAACTGATTATATATGTATAAGAACTGAATATATATGTGTAAGAACTGAATATATATTTGTAAGAACTGAATATATATGTGTAAGAACTGAATATATATGTGTAAGAACTGAATATATATGCGCAAGAACTGAATATACATGTGTAAGAACTAAACATATATGTGTAAGAACTGAATATAAATGTGTAAGAACTGAATATATATGTGTAAGAACTGAAGATATATGTGTAAGAACTGAATATATATGTGTAAGAACTGAATATATATGCGTAAGAACTGAATATATATGCGTAAGAACTGAATATATATGCGTAAGAACTGAATATATATAAGAACTGAATATATATGCGTAAGAACTGAATATATATGTGAAAGAACTGAATATATATGTGTAAGAACTGAATATATATGTGTAAGAACTGAATATATATGTGTAAGAACTGAATATATATGCGTCAGAACTGAATATATATGCGTAAGACCTGAATATATATGTGTAAGAACTGAATATATATGCATAAGAACTGAATATATATGTGTAAGAACTGAATATATATGCTTAAGAACTGAATATATATGCGTAAGAACGCAATATATATGTGTAAGAACTGAATATATATGCGTCAGAACGGAATATATATGCGTCAAAACTGAATATATATGCGTCAGAACTGAATATATATGTGTAAGAAGTGAATATATATGCGTAAGAAATGAATATATATGCGTAAGAACTGAATATATATGCGTAAGAACTGAATATATATGTGTAAGAAATGAATATATATGCATAAGAACTGAATATATATGTGTAAGAACTGAATATATATGTTTAAGAACTGAATATATATGTGTAGGAACTGAATATATATGTGTAAGAACTGAATATATATGTATAAGAACTGAATATATATGCGTAAGAACTGAATATATATGCGTAAGAACTGAATATATATATGAACTGAATATATATGCGTAAGAACTGAATATATATGTGAAAGAACTGAATATATATGTGTAAGAACTGAATATATATGTGTAAGAACTGAATATATATGTGTAAGAACTGAATATATATGCGTCAGAACTGAATATATATGCGTAAGAACTGAATATATATGTGTAAGAACTGAATATATATGCATAAGAACTGAATATATATGTGTAAGAACTGAATATATATGCTTAAGAACTGAATATATATGCGTAAGAACGCAATATCTATTTGTAAGAACTGAATATATATGCGTCAGAACGGAATATATATGCGTCAAAACTGAATATATATGCGGTAGAACTGAATATATATGTGTAAGAAGTGAATATATATGCGTAAGAAATGAATATATATGCGTAAGAACTGAATATATATAAGAACTGAATATATATGTGTAAGAACTGAATATATATGTGTAAGAACTGAATATAGATGTGTAAGAACTGAATATATATGCGTAAGAACTGAATATATATGCGTAAGAACTGAATATATATGTGTAAGAACTGAATATATATGCATAAGAACTGAATATATATGTGTAAGAAATGAATATATATGTATAAGAACTGAATAAATATGTGTAAGAACTGAATATATATGTGTAAGAACTGAATATATATGTGTAAGAACTGAATATATATGTGTAAGAACTGAATATATATGCGTAAGAACTGAATATATCTAAGAACTGAATATATATGTGTAAGAACTGAATATATATGTGTAAGAACTGAATATATATGCGTAAGAACTGAATATATATGCGTAAGAACTGAATATATATGTGTAAGAACTGAAAATATATGCATAAGAACTGAATATATATGTGTAAGAAATGAATATATATGTATAAGAACTGAATATATATGTGTAAGAACTGAATATATATGTGTAAGAACTGAATATATATGCGTAAGAACTGAATATATATAAGAACTGAATATACAGGTGTAAGAACTGAATATATAAGTGTAAGAACTGAATATATATGTGTAAGAAGTGAATATATATGCGTAAGAACTGAATATATAGGCGTAAAAACTGAATATATATGTGTAAGAACTGAATATATATGTGTAGGAACTGAATATATATGTGTAAGAATTGAATATATATGCGTAAGAACTGAATATATATAAGAACTGAATATATATGTGTAAGAACTGAATATATAAGTGTAAGAACTGAATATATATGTGTAAGAACTGAATATATATGCGTAAGAACTGAATATATATGCGTAAGAACTGAATATATATGTGTAAGAACTGAATATATATGCGTAAGAACTGAATATATATGTGTAAGAACTGAAAATATATGTGTAAGAACTGAATATATATGCGTAAGAACTGAATATATATGCGTAACAACTGAATATATATGTGTAAGAACTGAATATATATGCATAAGAACTGAATATAAATGCGTAAGAACTGAATATATATAAGAACTGAATATATATGCGTAAGAACTGAATATATATGTGAAAAAACTGAATATTCATGTGTAAGAACTGAATATATATGTGTAAGAACTGACTATATATGCGTCAGAACTGAATATATATGCGTAAGAACTGAATATATATGTGTAAGAACTGAATATATATGCATAAGAACTGAATATATATGTGTAAGAACTGAATATATATGTGTAAGAACTGAATATATATGTGTAAGAACTGAATATATATGCTTAAGAACTGAGTATATATGCGTAAGAACGCAATATATATGTGTAAGAACTGAATATATATGCGTCAGAGCGGAATATATATGCTTCAAAACTGAATATATATGCGTCAAAACTGAATATTTATGTGTAAGAACTGAATATATATGTGTAAGAACTGAATATATATGTGTAAGAACTGAATATATATGTGTAAGAACTGAATATATATGTGTAATAACTGAATATATATGCGTAAGAACTGAATATATATAAGAACTGAATATATATGTGTAAGAACTGAATATATAATTGTAAGAACTGAATATATATGTGTAAGTAATGAATATATATGTATAAGAACTGAATATATATGTGTAAGAACTGAATATATATGTGTAAGAACTGAATATATATGTGTAAGAACTGAATATATATGTGTAAGAACTGAATATATATGCGTAAGAAATGAATATATATAAGAACTGAATATATATGTGTAAGAACTGAATATATAAGTGTAAGAACTGAATATATATGTGTAAGAACTAAATATATATGTGTAAGAACTGAATATATATGTGTAAGAACTGAATATATATGTGTAATAACTGAATGTATATGCGTAAGAACTGAAATATATGTGTAAGAACTAAATATATATGTGTAAGAACTGAATATATATGTGTGAGAACTGAATATATATGTGTAAGAACTGAATATATATGGGTAAGAACTGAATATATATGTGTAAGAACTGAATATATATGTGGAAGAACTGAATATATATGCGTAAGAACTGAATATATATGCGTAACAACTGAATATATATGTGTAAGAACTGAATATATATGCATAAGAACTGAATATATATGTGTAAGAACTGAATATATATGCATAAGAACTGAATATATATGTGTAAGAACTGAATATATATAAGAACTGAATATATATGCGTAAGAACTGAATATATATGTGAAAGAACTGAATATATATGTGTAAGAACTGAATATATATGTGTAAGAACTGAATATATATGTGTAAGAACTGAATATATATGCGTCAGAACTGAATATATATGCGTAAGAACTGAATATATATGTGTAAGAACTGAATATATATGCGTAAGAACTGAATATATATGCGTCAGAACTGAATATATATCTGTAAGAACTAAATATATATGTGTAAGAACTGAATATATATGCGTAAGAACGGAATATATATGCGTCAAAACTGAATATATATGTGTAAGAACTGAATATATATGCGTCAGAACTGAATATATATGCGTAAGAACTGAATATATATGTGTAAGAACTGAATATATATACGTAAGAACTGAATATATATGTGTAAGAACTGAATATATATGTATGAGAACTGAATATATATGTGTACGAACTGAATATATATGTGTAAGAACTGAATATATATGCGTAAGAACTGAATATATATGCGTCAGAACTGAATATATATGTTAAGAAGTGAATATATATGCGTAAGAAATGAATATATATACGTAAGAACTGAATATATATTATAACTGAATATATATGTGTAAGAACTGAATATATATGTGTAAGAACTGAATATATATGTGTAAGAACTGAAAATATATGTGTAAGAACTGAATATATATGTGTAAGAACTGAATATATATGTGTAAGAACTGAATATATATGCGTAAGAACTTTATATATATGCGTAAGAAATGAATATATATGTGTAAGAACTGAATATATATGCATAAGAACTGAATATATATGTGTAAGAAATGAATATATATGTATAAGTACTGAAAATATATGTGTAAGAACTGAATATATATGTGTAAGAAATGAATATATATGTGTAAGAACTGAATATATATGTGTAAGAACTTAATATATATGCGTAAGAACTGAATATATATAAGAACTGAATATATATAAGAACTGAACATATATAAGAACTGAATATATATGTGTAAGAAATGAATATATATGCGTAAGAACTGAATATATATGCGTAAGAACTGAATATATATGTGTAAGAACTGAATATATATGTGTAAGAACTGAATATATATGCGTAACAACTGAATATATATGTGTAAGAACTGAATATATATGCATAAGAACTGAATATATATGTGTAAGAACTGAATATATATGTGTAAGAACTGAATATATATGCATAAGAACTGAATATATATGTGTAAGAACTGAATATATATAAGAACTGAATATATATGCGTAAGAACTGAATATATATGTGAAAGAACTGAATATATATGTGTAAGAACTGAATATATATGTGTAAGAACTGAATATATATCTGTAAGAACTGAATATATATGCGTAAGAACGGAATATATATGCGTCAAAACTGAATATATATGTGTAAGAACTGAATATATATGCGTCAGAACTGAATATATATGTTAAGAAGTGAATATATATGCGTAAGAAAAGAATATATATATGTAAGAACTGAATATATATTAGAACTGAATATATATGTGTAAGAACTGAATATATATGGGTAAGAACTGAATATATATGTGTAAGAACTGAATATATATGTGTAAGAACTGAATATATATGTGTAAGAACTGAAAATGTATGTGTAAGAACTGAATATATATGTGTAAAAACGGAATATATATGTGTAAGAACTGAATATATATGCGTAAGAACTGAATATATATGCGTAAGAAATGAATATATATGTGTAAGAACTGAATATATATGCATAAGAACTGAATATATATGTGTAAGAAATGAATATATATATATAAGAACTGAATATATATGAGTAAGAACTGAATATATATGCGTAAGAACTGAATATATATGCGTAAGAACTGAATATATATGTGTAAGAACTGAATATATATGCGTAACAACTGAATATATATGTGTAAGAACTGAATATATATGCATAAGAACTGAATATATATGTGTAAGAACTGAATATATATGTGTAAGAACTGAATATATATGCATAAGAACTGAATATATATGTGTAAGAACTGAATATATATGTATAAGAACTGAATATATAAGAACTGAATATATATGCATAAGAACTGAATATATATAAGAACTGAATATATATGCGTAAGAACTGAATATATATGTGAAAGAACTGAATATATATGTGTAAGAACTGAATATATATGTGTAAGAACTGAATATATATGCGTCAGAACTGAATATATATGCGTAAGAACTGAATATATATGCGTCAGAACTGAATATATATCTGTAAGAACTGAATATATATGTGTAAGAACTGAATATATATGCGTAAGAACGGAATATATATGCGTCAAAACTGAATATATATGTGTAAGAACTGAATATATATGCGTCAGAACTGAATATATATGTTAAGAAGTGAATATATATGCGTAAGAACTGAATATATATGCGTAAGAACTGAATATATATGTGTAAGAACTGAATATATATGTGTAAGAACCTAATATATATGCGTAACAACTGAATATATATGTGTAAGCACTGAATATATATGCATAAGAACTGAATATATATGTGTAAGAACTGAATATATATGCATAAGAACTGAATATATATGTGTAAGAACTGAATATATATAAGAACTGAATATATATGCGTAAGAACTGAATATATATGTGAAAGAACTGAATATATATGTGTAAGAACTGAATATATATGTGTAAGAACTGAATATATATGTGGAAGAACTGAATATATATGCGTAAGAACTGAATATATATGCGTAAGAAATGAATATATATGTGTAAGAACTGAATATATATGCATAAGAACTGAATATATATGTGTAAGAAATGATTATATATGTATAAGAACTGAAAATATATGTGTAACAACTGAATATATATGTGTAAGAACTGAATATATATGTGTAAGAACTGAATATATATGTGTAAGAACTGAATATATATGCGTAAGAACTGAATATATATAAGAACTGAATATATATAAGAACTGAATATATATAAGAACTGAATATATATAAGAACTGAATATATATGTGTAAGAACTGAATATATATGCGTAAGAATATATATGCGTAAGAACTGAATATATATAAGAACTGAATATATATAAGAACTGAATATATATAAGAACTGAATATATATGTGTAAGAACTGAATATATATGCGTAAGAACTGAATATATATGCGTAAGAACTGAATATATATGTGTAAGAACTGAATATATATGTGTAAGAACTGAATATATATGCGTAACAACTGAATATATATGTGTAAGAACTGAATATATATGCATAAGAACTGAATATATATGTGTAAGAACTGAATATATATGCATAAGAACTGAATATATATGTGTAAGAACTGAATATATATAAGAACTGAATATATATGCGTAAGAACTGAATATATATGTGAAAGAACTGTATATATATGTGTAAGAACTGAATATATATGTGTAAGAACTGAATATATATGTGTAAGAACTGAATATATATGCGTCAGAACTGAATATATATGCGTAAGAACTGAATATATATGTGTAAGAACTGAATATATATGTTAAGAACTGAATATATATGTTAAGAAGTGAATATATATGTGTAAGAACTGAATATATATGCGTCAGAACTGAATATATATCTGTAAGAACTGAATATATATGTGTAAGAACTGAATATATATGCGTAAGAACGGAATATATATGCGTCAAAACTGAATATATATGTGTAAGAACTGAATATATATGCGTCAGAACTGAATATATATGTGTAAGAAGTGAATATATATGCGTAAGAAATGAATATATATTCGTAAGAACTGAATATATATTAGAACTGAATATATATGTGTAAGAACTGAATATATATGTGTAAGAACTGAATATATATGTGTAAGAACTGAATTTATATGTATAATAACTGAATATATATGTGTAAGAACTGAATATATATGTGTAAGAACTGAATATATATGTGTAAGAACTGAATATATATGCGTAAGAACTGAATATATATGTGTAAGAACAAAATATATATGTGTAAGAACTGAATATATATGTGTAAGAACTGAATATATATGTGTAAGAACTGAAAATATATGTGTAAGAACTGAATATATATGTGTAAGAACTGAATATATATGCGTAAGAACTGAATATATATAAGAACTGAATATATATGTGTAAGAACTGAATATATAAGTGTAAGAACTGAATATATATGCGTAAGAAATGAATATATATGTGTAAGAACTGAATAT
>JAWPHD010025548.1:0-15989 GCA_037043455.1 Cyrtodaria siliqua
ATATGGGGAGGCTGCTTCACAATATAAAAGGAAAATGAAACGCAACTCCGTAATTTCCGTTGCAAACTGAATTCCACATAATATTCCAAAGAAATCCCAAGATGTTTTGTGCAAAAAAACGTTGCAGTTAGAGAAAGGACACAACTGTGATGTTGTAGACGTTTTAATCACAGTACACTTTGTAACAAGAAATTCATAAATGTTGAATTCCTCTGAAAAATCGAGCCAGTTCAATACAGTAGTTCGTAACATTTTGCATCCTGTTTTCTAACATGCTTGAGCCAAACGCGTGCTCTGTCGATAATGAAAGGTCTTACGAAGCCATGTACCATTCGATTAACAGCAGCATATTGTACATACACAATATAGCGGAAACTCCCGAAAACACCCGAGTTGCGTTTCTTTTCCTTCCCGTACATACTATACGTCTCACAACACAGTTAATTTCACATAGCTCTGCACATGTAGTAGGACCCCTCTGGACCACTGTGGAAGTTAATGAATTTTCTTAAATATATTTTCTTTGCGAAACTTGATGTCTGTTGTGCGAAATATCCAGCAAAAAACACGGGGTTGACCAATTTGCTTTTTTTAATATCAATAGTTTGAAGAGACCCTCTTGAATTTGTCCATTTCACTGACATTTTCAAATGTATCACTACCCAGTATTAGATTCTCAGATCTGGGCTCAGAAACATTCAGGCATATCCTTACCTGTATGAAATCAAGAACTTGTCCCATTCGTGTCACCTGCAACAAAAAAAGAGAAAATATTTGCACATTTTAAGAAATAAACAAGAACCGAATAACACAGATTTTTTTTTTTAAGCTCCAGAAAGTTCTTACCGTGATTGGCAAGGGAAATAACTGTTGAGTGAGACCTATATAACATACCAGCAATGACCTAGAAACAGTCCACTTTAAATAAACAAAGAGAAACAGCAGGCGAACTGCGGGTGAACAGCGAGAGTCTTCATAGAAACGGAATATATTGCGATGTTTTAACAGAACATATACCAAGACAGCTAGCCATCCAATAAGAGGGACAAAGCAGAGCTGATAGAAGACGGAGCGAGGGAAAGCGAAAGAAAGTAGCATCAACAAGTATTGAGAAGGTGGACCAAAATCAAATAAAATAGTGAGGTTTGGCGCACCCTAGAACCTAGTTAAAGTGTTTTTGCCACTGACCGTTCTAAGGACGTAGCTTTATTGTCAATACACTCAAGTGATATGAAAACGCAACACGGGAATTCCCGCTATATATTGTATATACTGCACACTTAATTGCACATAATATTCCAAAGAATTCCTTAGATGTTTTTTTAAAAAAGTTGCAGTTAACTAGAGAAAGGACTCAACTGTGATGTTGTAGACGTTTTAATCACACTACACTTTGTAACAAGAACTTCATCAATGTTGAAGTTGCTCTTCGAAAAATTGAGCTAGTCCAGTACTGTATTTAACGTAAATAGTTTGCAAAATTTTGCATCCTAAGTTTGCTCACATGATTGAGCCAAACGCGTACTCTGTGAATAATGAAACATTGCAGGAATACTATTTGCTGTATTATTTGTTGTTTTAGTATTTTTTCCAAAAGGAAAGGTCTTACGTAGCCATGTAACATTCGATTAAAAGCAGCATATTATACATACAATATATAGCGGAAATTCCCGTGTTGCGTTTTCATATCACTTGAGTGTATGACGTCATATACCTCGCCTTTTGTTTACCCTTGTCATTGTTGTTTGTTTCTATCGTGATTGTGATTGACTGTGGACATTACATGGTCCTGCCTTAATCCCATAAACGATGGGAAAGCGTATATTAGCAGGATTTTATAACAGATATTTCGACAACAAAACACGTATAAAAAACATTTTTTACTGAAATAATGGATAACCTGTTTAAAATTATATTTTTTAATTTTACAATACGCAAACGTTTTAAGTCGAATTAAGATTTTATTTCATACCCCAGTCAACCCCGTTTTCGCTTCTTGGAGAAGGGTTTGGATGGGGTATGAAAGTTAATACTTGGACCACGTAATGAACCATGAATGCTACATTTCCAGTTCGACTGTTATATCAACTTGCATACCTAAATTTCGAAACTTTCAAGAATATTTCGTTATTGGTGTTAAATATATTATTCGGGTGCAAAAATGCAACAACTATTGAATATATACTTAAAAAAACAAGTTTAGCACGACGTTTTAGGGACATAGATTAATCATATGACTATTGGTATAATTGTTTAAAGATATTAGAAATGCTAGGTGAGGACGTGATTTTCAAAAGACTGTATAATATTAATTTTTGCTAAACAAAGTATCAGAGTTACCCATATATTAAAAACAACTTATTTCATTATAGAGAGAAGCACTTTATTTCAAAATCAGTAAGCCATAGGCCCATGTGATCATACATTATATACATACATTTCTTTTTTAACAGACGTATCTTTGCTAAACAAAGTATCAGAATTACCTCCCATATATTAAAAACAACTTATTTCATTATACAAACGTACTGTTTTGAACAAATTTTATGTTTGGCATTGACAAGAATTGCCCATGCTGTCATTGTTTTAAAAACCGCTGAAAGTTGTTCACAAACAATTGATATTCTCAAACAAAAGCATTCCAAATTTTGTAATTTTAAAATTACCTCCCTTTTCATTGAAAGGAGAACGATTTTCGATACCAACAAAGGTATGTTCCCCGTCATATTTGCGTTATCACCGGCATTGTTTACAAATGACTTTGCAGCATTAGTAGTGATCATATCTATGTCACGTTTTTATTGACTCCGAACATACACGGGTCTGTATCTCGTCTGTGGAAATGCAATGCATTTTATGTGCTTAAATATTTTGTGTTCAGAATATATGTAAACATGTAAATTATGTAATATAAATTTAGTTAAAACTATTCAAATACACATAAAAGGGAATGTAGCGGCACAGCCAAACAAGCTCAGTTATTAAGAGTTTTGAAAAACTTGACAAAAGGTGAAAGAATTATCAAAATCGGATGATAAACAAAAAAGATATGACCATTTAAAGATTGTCTTAAAACGAATATGGGAGCCGCCATTTTTAGAACTATGACGTCATAGTTCCATATTAACATATTTGGAATATTGATAAATATCATATAAGACGGAGAAAATCAGTCATATAAAGCATTATTGCCATTAAGTATTACATATTTTTCATACAGTTGCTGTCATTTTCCCCTATAAATCAGTAACTTTTCGGGTCCGTGAAGTTAGCACACCGCTCAGCAATCAACATTCAGCTCAACCAAATGCTGATCTGGCTCAGCATGCTAGCGCGACATACCAGATCAGAATTCGTTGTATTTGAGTTAAAGCCAATGCTGATCTGGCTTAGCACCCCAGCGCGACATACCAGATCAGCATTCGTTTTATTTGAGTTAAAGTCAATGCTGATCTGGCTCAGCATTCTAGCGCGACATACCAGATCAGCATTTGTTGCATTTGAGTTAAAGCCAATGCTGATCTGGCTCAGCATGCTAGCGCGACATTCCAGATCAGCATTCGATTTATTTGAGTTAAAGTCATTGCTGATCTGGCTCAGCATGCTAGCGCGACATACCAGATCAGCATTCGATTTATTTTATTTTAAGTCAATGCTGATCTGGATCAGCACCCCAGCGCGACATAATGCTGATCTGGATCAGCACCCCAGCGCGACATACCAGATCAGCATTCGATTAGTTTGAGTTAAAGCCAATGCTGATCTGGCTCAGCACCCCAGCGCGACATACCAGATCAGCATTCATTTTATTCGATTTTTGGCCAATGCTGATCTGGCTCAGCACGCTAGCGCGACATAACAGATCAGCATTCGATTTATTTGATTTTAAGTCAATGCTGATCTGGCTCAGCACCCCAGCGCGACATACCAGATCAGCATTCATTTTATTCAATTTTAGGCCAATGCTGATCTGGCTCAGCATGCTAGCGCGACATTCCAGATCAGCATTCGATTTATTTGAGTTAAAGCCAATGCTGATCTGGCTCAGCACTCTAGCGCAGCATACCAGATCAGCATTCGTTATATTTGAGTTAAAGTCAATGCTGATCTGGCTCAGCATGCTAGCTCGACATTCCAGATCAGCATTCGATTTATTTGATTTTAAGTCAATGCTGATCTGGATCAGCACCCCAGCGCGACATACCAGATCAGCATTCGATTTATTTGATTTTAAGTCAATGCTGATCTGGCTCAGCACCCCGGCGCGACATACCAGATCAGCATTCATTTTATTCGATTTAAGACCAATGCTGATCTGGCTCAGCATGCTAGCGCGACATTCCAGATCAGCATTCGTTATATTTGAGTTAAAGTCAATGCTGATCTGGCTCAGCTAGCTAGTTCGACATTCCAGATCAGCATTCGATTGTTTTTAGTTAAAGCCAATGCTGATCTGGGTCAGCACGCTAGCGCGACATACCAGATCAGCATTCGATTTATTTGATTTTAAGTCAATGCTGATCTGGATCAGCACCCTAGCGCGACATACCAGATCAGCATTCGATTTATTTGATTTTAAGTCAATGCTGATCTGGCTCAGCACCCCAGCGCGACATACCAGATCAGCATTCGATTTATTTGAGTTAAAGCCAATGCTGATCTGGCTCAGCACCCCAGCGCGACAGCACCCCAGCGCGACATACCAGATCAGCATTAGATTTATTTGATTTTAAGTCAGTGCTGATCTGGCTCAGCACCCCAGCGCGACATACCAGACCAGCATTCTTTTTTTTCAATTTTAGGCCAATGCTGATCTGGCTCAGCATGCTAGCGCGACATTCCAGATCAGCATTCGATTTATTTGAGTTAAAGCCAGTGCTGATCTGGCTCAGCACTCTAGCGCAGCATACCAGATCAGCATTCGTTATATTTGATTTTAAGTCAATGCTGATCTGGATCAGCACGCTAGCTCGACATTCCAGATCATCATTCGATTTATTTGATTTTAAGTCAATGCTGATCTGGATCAGCACCCCAGCGCGACATACCAGATCAGCATTCGATTTATTTGATTTTAAGTCAATGCTGATCTGGCTCAGCACCCCAGCGCGACATACCAGATCAGCATTCGATTTATTTGATTTTAAGTCAATGCTGATGTGGCTCAGCACCCCAGCGCGACATACCAGATCAGCATTCATTTTATTCGATTTGAGGCCAATGCTGATCTGGCTCAGCATGCTAGCGAGACATTCCAGATCAGGATTCGATTTATTTGAGATAAAGTCAATGCTGATCTGGCTCAGCACTCTAGCGCAGCATACCAGATCAGCATTCATTTTATTCGATTTTAGGCCAATGCTGATCTGGCTCAGCATGCTAGCGCGACATTCCAGATCAGCATTCGATTTATTTGAGTTAAATCCAATGCTGATCTGGCTCAGCACTCTAGCGCAGCATACCAGATCAACATTCGTTATATTTGAGTTAAAGTCAATGCTGATCTGGCTCAGCATGCTAGCTCGACATTCCAGATCAGCATTCGATTGTTTTTAGTTAAAGCCAATGCTGATCTGGGTCAGCATTCTAGTGCAGCATGCCAGATCAGCATTCGTTTTATTTGAGTTAAAGTCAATGTCGATCTGGATCAGCACCCCACCGCGACATACCAGATCAGCATTCATTTTATTCGATTTTAAGCCAATGCTGATCTGGCTCAGCATGCTAGCGCGACATACCAGATCAGTAGGTGCGTGAAAATCTCACGAGACATAAACAAAAAACAAAATGGCAGCGACCTTAGGTTTACGGTGATTTTAAGGAGGTCTACGGTATATTTTTTATTCAGTTTAATTTGATACAGTTTTTCTTCATGCTAATTTAAACCTTTAACGAGTGTGATAAGCTATTTTAGTACGTATGTATCATGGTACGCTAAGTCCTACATCCGATTATTCCCCCTAGATAAAACGGCGCCATTTGTACACGATGTAAACACAACGCAGAAGGTACGTTTTTAGACGGTTAAGTAAAAATTTAACTATGAAAACACGCAACAACCACAATAATATATACATCATTTTAAAGAAAATAAAATACTATACATTTCCTGTTAATATTGATTTTGTTGTCGCATTTCTTCAGTTATTTAAATGATAAAAACGCTTACTTTTTCACCGGTTTTCTACGGAATCCCGTTAGGGCCATCGCCTATGAATGTGTTGACCTGAAACGCGATACTCGATAGTACGATGATGAAAACGCGAAATCACGACAGTACGATAATGATAACACGACAGTACGATAATGATAACGCAACAGTACGATAATGAAAACACGACAATACGATAACGATAACACGACAGTACGAAAACGAAAACCGATATCACGACAATATGATAAAAACGAACTTCGCACTGTCGTGTTTTCATTATCGTACTGTTGCGTTATCATTATCGTACTGTCGTGTTATCATTATCGTACTGTCGTGATTTCGCGTTTTCATCATCGTACTATCGAGTATCGCGTTTCAGGTCAACACATTCATAGGCGATGGCCCTAACGGGATTCCGTAGAAAACCGGTGAAAAAGTAAGCGTTTTTATCATTTAAATAACTGAAGAAATGCGACAACAAAATCAATATTAACAGGAAATGTATAGTATTTTATTTTCTTTAAAATGATGTATATATTATTGTGGTTGTTGCGTGTTTTCATAGTTAAATTTTTACTTAACCGTCTAAAAACGTACCTTCTGCGTTGTGTTTACATCGTGTACAAATGGCGCCGTTTTATCTAGGGGGAATAATCGGATGTAGGACTTAGCGTACCATGATACATACGTACTAAAATAGCTTATCACACTCGTTAAAGGTTTAAATTAGCATGAAGAAAAACTGTATCAAATTAAACTGAATAAAAAATATACCGTAGACCTCCTTAAAATCACCGTAAACCTAAGGTCGCTGCCATTTTGTTTTTTGTTTATGTCTCGTGAGATTTTCACGCACCTACTGATCTGGTATGTCGCGCTAGCATGCTGAGCCAGATCAGCATTGGCTTAAAATCGAATAAAATGAATGCTGATCTGGTATGTCGCGGTGGGGTGCTGATCCAGATCGACATTGACTTTAACTCAAATAAAACGAATGCTGATCTGGCATGCTGCACTAGAATGCTGACCCAGATCAGCATTGGCTTTAACTAAAAACAATCGAATGCTGATCTGGAATGTCGAGCTAGCATGCTGAGCCAGATCAGCATTGACTTTAACTCAAATATAACGAATGTTGATCTGGTATGCTGCGCTAGAGTGCTGAGCCAGATCAGCATTGACTTTAACTCAAATAAATCGAATGCTGATCTGGAATGTCGCGCTAGCATGCTGAGCCAGATCAGCATTGGCCTAAAATTGAAAAAAATGAATGCTGATCTGGTATGTCGCGCTGGGGTGCTGATCCAGATCAGCATTGACCTAAAATCAAATAAATCGAATTCTGATCTGTTATGTCGCGCTAGCGTGCTGAGCCAGATCAGCATTGGCCAAAAATCGAATAAAATGAATGCTGATCTGGTATGTCGCGCTTGGGTGCTGAGCCAGATCAGCATTGGCTTTAACTCAAACTAATCGAATGCTGATCTGGTATGTCGCGCTGGGGTGCTGATCCAGATCAGCATTGACTTAAAATAAAATAAATCGAATGCTGATCTGGTATGTCGCGCTAGCATGCTGAGCCAGATCAGCAATGACTTTAACTCAAATAAATCGAATGCTGATCTGGAATGTCGCGCTTGCATGCTGAGCCAGATCAGCATTGGCTTTAACTCAAATGCAACAACTGCTGATCTGGTATGTCGCGCTAGCATGCTGAGCCAGATCAGCATTGACTTTAACTCAAATAAAACGAATGCTGATCTGGTATGTCGCGCTGGGGTGCTGAGCCAGATCAGCATTGGCTTTAACTCAAATACAACGAATTCTGATCTGGTATGTCGCGCTAGCATGCTGAGCCAGATCAGCATTTGGTTGAGCTGAATGTTGATTGCTGAGCGGTGTGCTAACTTCACGGACCCAAAATTTAAATTTTCATATTTATAAATATTCCATATATGGTGATTTAGAACCGTGATGTCATAGCTCTCAAAATGGCCGCTTCCATGTCCGTTCCAAAAGAAACTTCAAATGATCATATCTTCTTTGTATATCATCCGATTTTGATAATTCTTTCACCCATATTCAAGTTTTTCCGAACTCTCAATCATAAAGGTGATTTGGCTGTGTCGTTACATTCCCTTTAATAATGATATCCAAATATGAATTTTATGAAAGTTGAAACAAAACTTACGGTACACCGCGAGTATAAAACACGAAGAAACTGACGAGTGTCCCTTTAAAATGCGTAGATTTGTTATACTACCTTTGTTGTGTGGTTTGAGGCGGTTGAAAATTAAAAAAATCAAGTTTGATTGACGTTTCTACAACAATACCTAAGATAAAAGAGAAAAACAAGCAGTTTGGCACGTTCACTACATAAACTTGTCAAAATAGGAATGTAGGGGATCTGGACGAATTATGAGTGTCATTCCAACTATGAATAAACCCATCATAATTTGTTTCAATTTCATATGCACTAGACACTATCTCCGTTTAAGTATTGTAAATGACATAGTTTGGTCAGGAAGACTGGGCTAGTTTTTGTTTTGTATAACTTAGGCTTTTTATGTTGTTGCGTTTTAATGTATGATTTATGATTTTATTTTAATGTATGACTTCATAAAGTCTTTTCATACAATTTTTATTCAACTGATTAAAAAGTTTATCAAAATAAGTTATGCCCCTATTATTTTGCAAAGTACTGCATGTTTAGTGGTTACAATTCGCCACTATGCGTTCCTCTTTGTCTGGGCGATGGACCGGACATATTGTGGACCTTATGATGGCGTCTACCATGTCTACATAAATCTTTATAGGACGGTAGCGTCTGATGTTTGTCTTTAATCTTGTCATGTCTTACCCTTAACGGTTTGTTCTCCTGATGCTCTGGCTTCTGCCAAGTCACTGAGTACTTATTTTGTGTCTTTCTAGGCTTTTTTATATACCTTATATACATAATCATTTATGTGTTTTACTTATATTGCCTGTTAATGCTGCTTTGATTGATAGAGATTATAACCTGGCGGGGTATATTTATTTACACTGTCCCGTTTATTGGGATGACAATAGGGTAAGAGTGAGATTTGGTGCACCCTAGAACCTGGTTTAAACCCCCAGCGGTCTTTTTTGCCAATGACCGTTCCATCGAGGTGATGTCTTATCTTGCCCTTTTGTATCTTTAAAGTTGTTCTTTATTTCTGTGTGTGTTTGTGGTTGACTGTCGTCCTTGAATGCTGCCTATCCTGTTCGATTTTTATATCTACTTTTTATATGAGCGAATATTATGTCAGTTTTCAGTTTTATTCGGATTGACACCAATCACTTTCCAGATCGCATGCAGTCCCTTTAAATCTGTTCATAAATACGCCTAGCCTGTCTTAAAGTTGAATATAGTCCAAAACAATAAATAGCACGTTATAGCAAGTGATTAATTATCTTTCAAAAAGTGTGAAAAACATGTTTATGATGTTATTACATATTATCGTGCATACTTTAAACAAGGTTATAAAAACAAGAAAACTCGTGCATAATCATTTTAATTATTACAGTTTTGAATAATTGAGAATACATTTTTCTGACCTCTGTGTCGTCTATAAATAATTTTAATCATTACAGAAGCTTTTAAATACTGTATGTTCATAGACAGTGTGATGATCCGTTTGTCTCTCGACCTAAAGCATGTGATATAGTATTGCAAACACTTTCGTTCATGGTCATGTACCATCAGACACTATCGCATACTTTATCGATAGCCATTTTTATCAACACACACATCATACGGACATCCCGGACACATCCGATTTTGCATAAGACATGTTGTAGAACTGCGTCCTGGCTCTAGTTAAAATTTCAGTCGGTCGACTTATTATGGTTTAAACCATCAGCGGCCGTTTTTTTTCCCTGACCGTTCCAGTGCGTATCCCTATTGTCAACCCTTTTATGTTTGTGATGTCATATCTTGCCTTTTAATCATCTTTGTAAGTTGTGTTTGTTTCTGTACTTGTTTTGTAGTTACTGTGGTCTTTGAATGACACTTTCTATTCGACTTTCATATCTATTGTTAAGTATTAGGGCAATCCAAAATGACCGTTATTTACAAGGACAAGACAACTCCCAATTTGGTCAATTGACACTATAATTATAATGCAGTTACACGTGTTATTGCTTGAGATATCATTTTGGTTTGATTGGTTGAAATGGATAATAAAGGATTGACAAGTGGCGTCATGTTAATTATATACGTTATAACTACTAACTGCGCAATTGATTACGGCGTCATCTAAACCAGAGGGTGATCAGGGTTCGAGTTCAATGCAAGGCAACATCATGTTTAATACAACATTATGGTAAACTACGAGAACAATATCAAGTACAAAAGTAATTCGGAATACATCTCATTAGTTCCTACCATTACTTTGCTAGACGTTATGAAATGTGAAATGTGCATACACTTACACGTTTTTTTTGGTCTGCATTTGGAAAGTATGGCGGTGTCTCTCCGTCATAAGTATATGATGCCGTACTGTGCATTATTTTAACTTACAATGTACACCTATACTTTCCACTGCATGTGCATATTAGCACATTGTATTAGTCCTTATGTTGATTTATAACTACTATGTTTACAGTTTGAATGTATTGTATATTACACGTTTACCGGTCAAACAGAACTAGACAGGAAGTACAAAACTAGAAACACACACCATCAACAAGTTCATTTAACCAATACACCACTGACAAAATTGACTTACAACAAAATATAAATAAATTACCATTACAAGGTCCTGCCTTAATTCCATAAAGCGATGGAAAAGCTTATATAAGCAGGATTTTATAATAGATATTTCGACAATAAAACAAGTTTAAAATTATTTTTTACTGAAAACATTCGATAACCTTTTACAATTACCTATTAGATATTTTAATTTTACAATATGCAGTCTTATTAAGCCAAACTTAAGGTTTTATGTCATACCCCAGCCAAACCCGTTTTTGCTTTTTGGAGAAGGGGTTGGATGGGGTATGAAAGTTAATACTCGGACCGCGTAATGTATGAGTCTAAAATTTCTCTATCAAAAATCCAATTTTCATTAAAGTTCTAGTGAATGGTTGTAATTAAGTCCTGGTTTAACTTTAAAATCCAAACGTATCCACAATAATCCAAACAATTCCAACAAAAACAAAAACAAGAACATAATAGTGTTAAATATGTCCATTTCTCACAAGATATAAACCAAACACACGTAAATAGAGGATCTTACGTGAGTACTCATTTATTATTGAATTTATTAAACGAGTTGGCAAAATGATATATGCCGAGCATTATATCACTTTTGCTAACGAGTTCAATAAATTCAATAATGAATGAGAACAAATGTTAGATTCTATTACTCACATAACTCACATATCGATTGCCTGTCACTTTAACACACGAAACCGACATAAATCGTGGGAATTGGATCATAGTCATTATCGATTTTTTTTGACAGCGCATACAATGCTATTTGCATACTTATATATACTAACCAGTGGTATATCGAAAATATAGGTAATATTTATAGCATATTTTTTCGAGTATATGCGATTTATACTGCTTTTCGAGGGCCGTAGGCCCGAGTGTGCAGTATAAATCGCATACACGGCCCTCGAGAAGCAATATAAATTGCATACGAGAAAAATATGCTATACATGTTTTGTTCCATGGCCATTTATCCAAGTACGCACGTGCAAGAAGTTTTAGGGCGTTGGAGTTTTCAGTAAACATAACAGCTCGATCCAATCAAGAAATAGCATTATCACGCGGGATGAGCATGACCCATGTTTTGATTGTTGCAGCCAATCGCCTTTGTATATTTTGGGGCAAATGCAGTGTCAAGGAGTGCTGTTTTAATTCAACATTACATTTCCTGTTCAATTTTTATATCTACGTTTATCACATAACTTACGGCGTGGGAGTGGCATAAGAAATATGTCTCACATTTGAAAACTTTTTTCACCTAATTATTTAACGTAAACAATTACGTATGCACGTAGTGCAGAAATACCACACGTATGAGAAAATGAAATGAAATCACGTTTATTTGAAAAGTGTAATTTATAGTGAAGCATTTAAGAATTTGATTTACGATCAAAATGGTCGTAAGCTGTTTCATAAGACCCTGGTTAAGCATTGCGACCTAGATTGACAGAATTTAATTGAATGTTGTTTAACGGCTCATCAACACATTATAGGGTATTTAGAGCCGCCCCAGAGACAGGGGAAGGATTGACAGAAAATCAATACATACCTACATTTGCACTGTAACAATGGGTGCGGGTAACACATTGTAAGTGCACATATCATTGTTACTTAGTCTTGATCATCTTCGACGCTTGATTGTAAAGCAAACGTCTTGACAGGTTGTGCAGAAACAAATTTGAAACTGGAATCACGTGACCGTAATTATATATTTGTTTATTTCTGACCATCCGCATTTAGTTCGTCGATCTAATGATGATGTTTTTTTCTTTGTTTATATAATTATAAATTTATTGTCTCTCTGCCATTCTGTATATCGTGGGTAGCAGGTGTTCCTGTCTCAGCCAGTCAGAAATCGGCAAAAATCTGACTTTGTGCAGTAGGTCTTGTCTTGAAAACAAGCAAGCGTCGCAGATGATCTAGACTAATTGTTACTACCAACTGACATAGGGGCGTCCCTGGCCGAGTGGTTAGAGTCTCTGACTTGAAACACTTGCCCCTCAGGGCTGTACGTTCGATCCCCCAGGGGCCTAGGAATCTTTATGTGAGGAAGCTATCCAGCTGACTTGCGGAACGTTGGTGGTTCTACCCAGGTGCCCGCCCGTGCACCACAATTGCCCTGAGGGGCACCTTGGGTCTTCCTCCACCAGTGGAAGTTGGAAAGTCGCCTTATGACATTAACTGCTGGTGCGACTATAACATCCAATTCAAATCAATCGTCTAACTTACATTACTCCTTGAATAATTTAGTTTTCATATTTCCCTTAGCATGTAATTTATTACACATTTTCATTCGTCCTTATGCTAACTTCTAATCTCTAAGTAAAACATGAATATTTAGATTGCATATTGATACGTATTTATCCTCAGTACTGGTATCCACTATTTATCAAATCGTATCACATTCTTAATTACATCAGATACATGTATGCATATGAGCCGAAACACGCCAAAACGACCCTTCAGACAAAATTTTGACATTTTATGTTTTTGATGTTTATGAAACAAACTGATTTTCTCCTCAAAAGTCTCTTTATTTTATGCTGATATCTTAATTAAAAATGATTTTATCTCAATTAGAAAATTAAAGATTGTACTCACCATTAATTTTGACGTTGACGTCGGCGTCTTGGACGACGTCGTTGATTAAATAACAAAAAAAACATAAACAATTACCATTTTCTATAGCATCAACTATTTATATTAAGAAAACATATTCCCTATGATATAATAATTAGGTAAAGCACTGAAGTGATAAGAAATTTTAGTAGTAATTAACTGATTACCGGCCGACGTCATAAAATGTTACTTTATGACGCTGTCATCTAAACGTCCGAAGGGACGTTTTCGTGTGTTGCCGCTCAATTATCATTATAAATCACATTTTGGCTAATTGTAAATGCTTAATTGTTCTTTGTTCGTTCGTCATTTATCATAAAATTATATGTGCTAAATTTCAACGCATGTTTACAGAGTGTTACAACGTGTTCACCCCTTAAAATATTTGCATATTTATAATAACTGGTTTTACCTGGGTTTTACTTCACATTGTTGATTCTGCTGCTGCATTGTCTTCTGATGAGGATGATGTTTGTAATGTTGATGCTTATACTGATGATGATGGTGGTGATGATGATGATGATCGTGATTATGAAGTTCATTGCTATGCTGAGTAATTGTAATAATGCTTTGAGACGAGAATTGCGGCTGTGGTTGTGGTGGTGGTGGTGGTGGTGACGATTACTATTGTATCGGTGAAGGTCGTGTTGCTGATGACGACAGTGGCAATGACATTGACGACAAGGTCTCACACCTCTATTATCTCCCCTGAAAGCTCACGGACCTAGAGACAAATGGCAAACAGAAAATAATTCTACATTTTTCTCAATTTTAGGCAATTTTTAATTTGAAAAATAGGTTTTTCTTTGCTTTAGCATACATCTGCAGTGTAAAAGACAGGTGATACAGAAAATCCCATGTTGATATAAGGTTTCTTTCAAATTTTAGAAGTGTTTGACCTAATCACCACATATTCAGCTGGCTAGTGTATGAATTGTGTATTTTCCATAGGGGTCACATAAACATGAGCGAGAAAAAAAACCCACCTGTCTAACTTATGTATTTTATTGTTTTAAATTACTGGTCTTGGCTATACTGACGATATTAAACCAACAACAATGTCTGCTGGTCTGCTTTGAAGCTCAGATGTTGGAAAAGGTTGTACAGTAACACTATGGGAAAATTAATTGAGGTGTGAGACCACAATAATGACGATTATCGAAAACCATTTATAATCAATACCATTTCCTACTTCGCCTCCTTTTCGCCGTAATCATCCTCATCCTTATCACTCATTGTCATCGCGCATTACTCATCATCACTAAACCACCTCATCATCATCATGTCTCATCAATCATAATTATCATCACCATTCAATATAATCACCACCGATCATAATCATCCCTCATTATCCATCATCATCTTCGATTACCCATCACTCATCATTGTGATAAGCTCACATCAATCATCATCATTGAGCCGCTCTTAGAATTGAATAGAATAGATTAGTATAGTCGCAAGTAACAGCTAAGGTCATATGGCGAGTTTTACAGCTTCCATTGGTGGAGGAAGTCCCCATGTGTCTCTTCGGGCAATTTTCGGCATGGGCAGGAACCTGAGTAAGACCACAGACGTTCCGCAAGCCAGCTGGATAGCTTCCTCACATAAAGCTTCCTAGGCCATGAGGGATCGAACCAACAGCGGTTAAGGGCAAGTGATTTCAATTCAGAGACTCTAACCACTCGGCCAAGAACGCCCCGAGCCGCTCTTAGAAATAGACGAACTACAGAGAAATCGGTGATCACCCTGCCATTACTATCACATAAATTTCATTGTTTTTGTTTCCATACACTGTTGATATATTCCATTCTGCTAAGAACTGCTAAGAACATACGTACATATTCTTTCCAGTTTCGAGACAATCACGCTACAGTTAAACCACCGAGCCTATCATTAATCTTTAATTAGACCACCGAGCCTCCGTGAAGCTACTATTAGACCATCGAGCATTCTTTAAAAGAAACTATCCACACATTAGACACTCTAGCACCACCTTCATACAGACGAGACGTTTTATGTTTTATTTTACAGCATTAACACGTGTGATGTAATGTCTTATCTAACAGACGCTAACGTTTATAATGTCTCTCTTAAGACGGCAAATTGAATTTAACCTCTCAAGTGTATTTTAAATGTGACCAGACTCAGTCAAATTCCAAATACTAGTAAGTGAATAATAACACTAGAAACTGGTTATACAAAACGAAACGACGATAAAAGAGAAATTCATAGCTGGCACTCAGTAGCACATTCGACACAACTGATGCTGACTGTAAACAGCAGTCATTATTTTCGGAACTATGCTAGGCAGCACAGTGAATATGGCATTTGCTTTAGAGCTACAGACCTCTGCCCCACGTGGGTTCACTCACTGACAGAGACATGTGGGATGGGAAAACGTCATCCTTCATCTCATCTCTCTCTGAGTTCGCTGTCCAAATAAAAGCAAAAATGTAATGTGTTAACTGGACGTAAAAC
>JAWPHD010025549.1:0-15988 GCA_037043455.1 Cyrtodaria siliqua
ACCTTGGGCCTTACAGTAATAATTTTATGTGGGGTGTTCTCTTCTGCCATATTGATGATAGGGTTGCTTATATTATCTGCATACTGGTCAATATTTAGATCAAAAAGAGATATTAAACGTATATGACTTAGTTTTGTTTAGTGATTTCACTCTATGTGAATTAGTTTTATTAGCCTGTAACATTTATGGCAGGATCGGGCCATGGGTTCATGCCCGAATCGATTTTAGACGCGTTAAGGTATACTGTGCATTTCGCTAAAACGTTAGAATATAATACGCTCAATTCTTTCGATATATGCCAACGTCAGTAGTTATTTCGTTTCTATATGGCGATTTCATCAGTCAAATTGTCTGATGATAGTGGCGAAAATCGCCATACCTAATTAAAAAATACAGGTACCAATAAGATTATATAAACACGATTAATGGTTTTAATAGCAAAACAGTTATTTTCAATTAACGACAAAATCGTGTTACAACTTCGATTACGTAATATTGCATAATAATATTTATTAATCGATTTTTATAGTGCTTTATTCCGTATCATTTTCGTTATGTAATTACCGAAAATTAAAATTTGTTATATCATATTACACTGTTTCATGCAATATTACATGACTATTATTTTAACGATAAAAGCATTCACACTCTTGTGAATAAACAGCCCCTTTGTGGCATATATCGACACTACACTGACTAGCCCTTGTTACTTACTTCACAAAATAAACGATGCGCATAAATGATCTAATTGCGACGATATTGGTGATTTATGCAAATCGTTTATTCATCGTACATACGACCAGACCCCAGTTGGATAACCAATTACGCGCTTCTGCGTTTATACAACAACACGAATAATATTCGCGCGGTTTCTGCTGGGGGGTGGGGGTCCCATCAATGTCATGCGCGCTTCGATTATATAAACACGATTAATGTTTTTAATAGAAACAACAAGTATTTCCAATTAACGACAAATCGTGTAACAACTTCGATTACGTAATATTGCACTATAATATTTAGTAATCGATTTTTGTAGTGCTTTATTCCATATCGTTTTCGTACATAATTACCGGAAATTAATATTTGTTATATCATATTACACTCTTTCATGCAATATTACATGACTATTATTTTAACGATAAAAGCATTCACACTCTTGTGAATAAACAGCCCCTTTGTGGCATATATCGACACTACACTGACTAGCCCTTGTTACTTACTTCACAGAATAAACAACGCGCATAAATGATCTAATTGCGAAGATATTGGTGATTTATGCAAATCGTTTGTTCATCGTACGTACGACCAGACCCCTGTTGGATAATCAATTACGCGCTTCTACGTTTATACTACAACACGAATATTATTTACTCGGTTTTTGCGGGGCGGTCCCATCAATGTCATGCGCGCTTCGATTATATAAACACGAATAATGTTTTTAATAGAAAAAAGTTATTTCCAATTAACGACAAATCGTGTAACAACTTCGATTACGTAATATTGCATAATAATATTTAGTAATCGATTTTTATAGTGGTTTATTCCGTATCATTTTCGTTATGTAATTACCGGAAATTAATATTTGTTATATCATTTACACTGTTTCATGCAATATGACATGAATATTATTTTAACGAAAAAAACATTCACACTCTACACTGACTAGTCCTTGTTACTTACGTCGCAGAATAAACAACGCGAATAAATATAAAGGTGTTGACAATTGGTGTCCTTCACCTTCATTCTTTGTCGACTAGACGTCTCACGTTTACACAATTTCACTTTTTTCTGTGGTTGATTGGGATATCTTTAATATTTAATTTTGAAAAAGCTATTCAAGGACATACATTGGTAAATACGTGTGTGATAGGTGCTATGTTCTGTACAACTGTGTATTATCTGCCTGATCGCTGAAAGTTTGACATAGCGGCAAAGGCGTGAATCCGCCATTTTGTTTCTTGATCTGTAGTCAAAGGACGAATTTTAATACACAATTCTACCTTCTAAATTACACGCATAACACTGTATGTTAATAAATACTGAAAAGTGGATCCCATGAAAGCAAAAAACACAAACAAGAGATAAAGTTCTCTGGTTTCCCAGGGGCAAATATTACCAGATTGCAAAGCAGGGCGGAAGTGACAAACGATTTTCGACTTGATATCATAATGTTACGTTTTGTAATGTGGTAATGCGTTATCATTCGAGATTTCACAGGAAGTATGTGCATTTGAGGACAATTGACATGCAACGTAATTTGTAACAACGTTAGCCGATATCTAGATATCTAGATAAGCTATGCATGATTTCCCTGTTAAAGTTTCATTATCGACAAAATGCGTATTTGGCTGAAGCAGATGAACAAACTTAGGCTTTAAACGTTGCAGTCTCTTAACAATAAGCACAGCACTGAAACGGCTTGATTTTTGCAAGCACAACTTCAACATTTATGAATTCGTGTAACAAAGAAAGTTAAAAATATCGGACAGGAAAAGCAGCATTCAAGGAACACAGTCAACCACAAAACACAAAAACAACACGCAAATAGACGAACAAGAAGGCAAAAGTAATAAATAAAAAATGCAAACGACATCACAAACACAAAATGGTTGACAATAGGGCTACCACCTTGGAACGGTCAGTGGCAACAAAGGCCATTTGGGGGTTTAAACCGGTTCTAGGGTGCACCAAACCTCACACTTACCCTACTGTCATCCCATTAAAACAGGACAGTGTAAATAAAGAAATCCCCGCCATGAACTAATCTCTAACCAACAAGGCAGCATAAATAGGCTATATAAGTAAAACACAAATATGCTCTTGTAAATATAATACAAAACCAATAGCCTAGAAAGCCACAATGCAGGTACTCAATGACTTAGTAGAAGCCAGAGCAACAAGAGAATAAACCATTAAGGGCACGACAAGAAATATCAAAGACATACATCAAACGCCACGCTTTAGGTAGGCGTAATCATAGGGTCCACAGCCTGTCCGGTCATCGTACAGTTAAAGAGGAAAGCATAATGGCAAACTGTAAAAGGGTCCACCAACAAGCATGCAGTACGTTGCAAAATGATAGGGTCATAACCTCTTTTGATAAACCTTTTAACAAGTTTAACAAAGATAGTATGAAAGTGATTAAGACAAAGAAGCTTACGAAGTTTATAAATCACATCACCATAGAAGTCAGGTTGTGATAGTCCTTGAACAGAAGAGTCCTTAAATTACTTTTATATTTTGAAAGAAGATCAGGGTTACAATAATAACATTTTGTAAACATTCGCTAGAGACAATACTAGATTTTTGGCATGTAATAATGTTAAAGCGTTTTTTACTAACGGCAGTTTAGACAATTATACTATGTGGACTTGCTATGAAGTTTGTGAAACACACATTATCCTATTATATAATATTTTTGTCAGGTATGGAACCACCGTTTATAGACAAATTGTTGGTATCCCTATGGATACGAAATGTGCACCACTTGTCGCAGATTTGTTTTTATTTTGCTATGAAAGAAATTTCATGTTGAGTCTTTCACCAGATACCCAGGCAGATGTTATTGAAGCCTTTAATGACACCTCTCGGTATCTGGATGACATATTGAACATTGACAACCCTTTCCTTCCAACTATGGTTAATAATATTTATCCGAAAGAACTTCAGTTTAACAAAGCTAATATATCTGCTAATAACGCTTCTTGATTTAGATCTCTCGATTGAAAATGGTGAAATAATTAGCAAAATCTATGACAAGAGGGATGATTTTAATTTTGACATTGTTAATTATCCCCACTTGGATGGGGATGTTCCCCGAGCAACTTGTTATGGGGTGTATGTGTCTCAACTTATTCGTTTTTCAAGAGCTTGTACTCGAGTTGAGGATTTTAATATTCGTGTCTCTGGGGTCATCTATTTTCACAGAAAAAGGTGCATTTTAGATCAGTTTTCTTATACAAAACATAACATTATTGAGAAAGTAAAAGTTTGGAAGTGTTGTTTAATAAAAAAACGTTTTTCTTACCCCATCCACTCCTCAAAATTTTGACCGCCATTTTTCAAAATCGTCCGTCCAAAAGACGGCTGCACTGTTGGCTAGCTAATATACTGACTTGAAGAGATGAAAAGGAATCAGAAAATATTTCAAAATGGGCAACATCAGATTCCTTAATATAGTTTAAGATAACGTCAATTGTCTTAAGTTCAGCTGAAAAGATAGAGGCCTTGTCAGGCAGACTGCTCTTTATGCTGTGAACAAAGCTACTGCAGCTACCTTATCTCAATCTTTAGAACCATCTGTGTATTTATGTTGAAAGTTACTAAGTGTTTTGATTTAATTTCATTAAATTTGCTTTAAAAGACAGTAGGGTCTGTACTGGATGTGTTACTATTACAAAGATAAAATATAATTGTTGGTGTTTCCAAAGTCCACGGTGGAATTTGTGGTACTTTGTACTTGGCAAACAAATTTAGGTCAATTTCAGTGTCTCTTAATTTTGGTTTAATACGAAGACCAAATGGTCGAATGACCTTCGGTTTTCGATCAAAACGAGGTTCATAACTAGGATTAAAAACAGTATCGAAAGTTGGGTTTGAAGGGTTAGATTGTAATTTAATGACATATTGAAGGGTTAATTTGTCCCGTCTATGAGATAGTGATGGTTCATTTGCTTCAACATATAGACATATATACTGTACGAAAGGCACCTAAGGCGAATCGTAATCCTCGATTATGTATAGGATAAGTATGAATTGCGAGTCGATCCATATACTATTGAGCCGTAGTCCAGCTTAGATCTGATAAGAGATCTATAGTTTGTAAAAGTACTTTACGATCCGCTCCCTACTTAGTGTTTGCAACAACTTTAAGTAAATTCGGAGCTGTAAGGCACGAGGCCTTCGAGTATTTAAGGTAAGGTATAAACATTTACGGTCGAAAATAAGACCAAGGAATTTTGTGACCCATTCAGTGAGGGTGTTCATGATGTTTACGTAGATGACAAAAATGCATCAATTAGATTTAGATTTAGAAAAAATTTAAAACCATTTTCATCTGACCGGGTCTGAAGTTTATTGAGACATTGTTGAAGTTGTCTCTCAGTAGTGTTCATGTTTTTTGTACGATAACATATATCAAAGTCGTCAACATATAGTGAGCAATCCACACCAGGATTGATGTATTTAACTATACTGTTATTCTTTATATCAAAAAGGGTGACAGCGAACGCTGGCCTGTGACAAACCCATCTCCTGTTCATGAATGTCAGAGAGAGTTGAACCCATTCGGACACGAAAGTGTCTATTATCTAAGAAATTCTCTATAAAATTGGTAATCGACCTCTAAGACCAAGCTCATCAAGATCATCCATGATACCCTACTTCTATGCAGTATCATAATCTTTCTCCAAGTCAAAATACAGCAACTAGATGTTCTTTCTTTACGTGAGCTTCCCTAATAAATGATTCAAATCGAATGAGATTGTCTGTTGTGCCTCGTTGGCGCCGGAATCCACTTTGATACTTTGTTATCAGCTTGTTGGATTCCATGTACCAAAAAAGTATCCCATTAATCATACGTTCCATTGTATAAAATATACAACTCGTTAAAGCAATAGGGCAATAATTTATTGGGTACTTATGATCATTTCCAGGTTTGGGGACTGGAATAACGATTGCTTGCCGCCAAGAATCGGGAAAGTTTCCTGTCACCCAAACCTTATTAAATATATCAAGAAATGTAGATAGACAGGTTTCAGGTAAATGTTTCAATAATTGATAATGGATATCATCAGGACCAGCTAATGTATCATGAGCCTTTTTAAGGGATTCTCGAAGTTCTTTGAGAGTGAACAGTTGATTATATTTCTCCAAGTTTTCGACTTGAAATTCAGTTTCTTCTGTTCTTTTGGTTTATATTGTTGAGAAAATTTGGTTGACAATTTTCAGAAGAAGAGTATTTAAAAAATGTTTCTTTCAAAGTGTTTGTAATATCTTTGACAGATGTAAGGATTTCTTCTTGCCATCCTTGGAATTGCCGAGGTTTTTAGAATAGTTTGATCAGCTATATCATAAAGGATTTTGGTAAAAAGAGAAGTTGCGTCTTCGACATCCTCGAAAACGGTTGTCTTTAATTGTTCATCACAAAGAGATTCAAACTTATCCCAATCAGCTTTGCGAAGTTTCCATCCTTGCGTTTTTTCGAGAAGTGGAGTGCCGATATTTTCAAGAAATAAAGGGAAGTGGTCACTTCCACATAGGTCGTCACCAACACTCCACGAAAAATCCATAAAGAGCGTTAGATCGCATATTTTTAAATCAATGGAAGAATGAGAGCCTGTAGCTGGATGCAAATAAGTGTGTGATTTATTATCATTTAAATGACCTACATTTGTTTTGGCTAAGAAAGCCTCAACTTCTTGCCTTTATCCTTTATGTTTTTACAACCCCAAATGTAGTTGTGTGCACTGAGACCACGCAAGTATAAAAGATGATGGTAATTGTGCAACTAGGTGATTTAGATCTTTAAGGTCTTGTGAAGCACTCGACGGTAAATATAAGGAGCATATTGTTACAACTCTGTGCATCGTAACACTGACAGCAAAAGTTTTCAACGCAACAGTTCTGTGAGGAATGTTTCGATTCACAAAAAATCGAAACTCCTCCAGCAGCTTTATCACCTGTATCACAAATGTAGTTATACAATGAATAGTTTTTAAAAGATATCTTATCACTAATCTTCAAGAAAGATTCTTGAAGACAAAATGCAACAGGGTTGTGTTTATTTAAAAATAAGCTGATTTCATCATAATTAGATTTTAAACCTCGGCAGTTCCATTGAATGACCTTATTTGAGTTTAAGGTCTCTACGGCGAAAATACGGGGTCGGCAGACCTTGGAGACTTTGGTGACTTTGGAAGTTCCAGATGTGCTGGATCATCAACCTCCATCTCCAAGTCTCTAAATCTGTTTTGCATTACAATCGTATCATCAGATCCTTTTTTACTGCTTCCTTAACACGGGATTTTTCTTTTTTCTCACTGTCACGTCCGTTGCAGAACTTCTGCTGGGAGAGTTCGTCGGATTTGACGAACCTTTGGAAGAGTTCGTCGGGTTTGGTGGACTCTTCTTGGTTGCACCAGAGTTCGTCGATTTCGAAATAGATGAAGTAGATGCAGTAGATGTAGGAGTTGTTGAAGATATAGTTGAATGAGTTTTAGGTTTGGAAGCCACAAGAGGTTTGGGAGTTACGGGAGGTTTATTTAAGAGGACCACAGTTTGTGATGCTGAAGACGTTTTAAAGGACTTCTGAACAGGGAGTGGAATAGTAGCAAATGTGGAATAGTAGCAACTTTGTCGGAGTCTATTGACCAGGTCAACAGGGTCTGCGCCGCGACTGAGCTGATAGCTGGTTTCTCAAGCCTATTCGCATCGGCATATGATTTGACAGATGGAGTGGGCGGAGTAAGACTCTCAGCAAGTTTTCTAGCTTCAGGAAAACAAATTTTAGTGTCAGTCTTATTTTTCTGTAAGATTTGGTGTGCTGAAAGTAAACACAAACATATTGGTAGGAGTGGGTTTGCCATCCCACCTCATACTGATGCGCGTTACCTAGGTCACAGCTTGATTCTTAAGATTGTAAATAATTCATTCAAGAGTGCAGTGCTCCAGTTCCCTGGAGAGTATTACACCCTTTGAAGAAACTGAGAGAAATGTAACCTCAACACGGATGTTTACGAAAGTTTGAATATTAAATAAATTGTCAGAGTGTATTTTTTTTGCACACTCAACAAAAAGTTTTCCATTATTGAGTTTTTTAACATTTCATGGGCTCACCAGCGATGCCAAGTAAAGCCTTGGAGATGGCAAAAGGAGAGAGTCTAGTGATAGGTTTGTCATCCTCTAAATAGATAATATTGAGAAAACGAGGCCAATTTAAATGACAAATATCGTCATCAGATTCAGATTCGGACTCTTCTCTAAATCGTTTAAAACCAGTAGGAGTAGTCTTTTGTGCGTATTTGGGTCCCACAATGGAGAATTCATATTCATTCTCCATGCTTCTGACCCACCTCGGAGTCCAACAAGCGGAAATTTGCTGTGCATATCCGCCCAGCGAACATAATCCCTTAACTAAAAAGGCGAAGAGCCGCATTTATGTTCCGCCTAAAAATGGCATGAGTAAATGTATAGCCATACAGCGTTAAGAAATACATTATTAGCTCTTGCGCCACCGCCATAAAGGATCCTTTCTACATTTTGTTTAAAGAGGACAAAATAAAAGGGAGTAAGATATTTAACGAAAGGGATTGAGAGAGATGTGAATTAAACAAGAAGCTAGGATCCCGTATAGATGGCGTGACAAACCGATTGAAAAGATCAAGTCCGTGTTGTAACGCGGAGATAACTAACAGATCTCCACGTCACTCAACTATCAGGATTCCCTTCTCCAACGACAGGGGTCGCCACTCATGGTCAACAGGTGGGTTACTTTTCGGTGGGGGTGATGATCCTACCCCTCTGCTAAGTAACGAGCAGTCGGTTGATTCTTATCACCCCACCACCGACTGGGGGAGTCTGTTCACGAAAGGTAGTGCAAAGAGCAACACCTCTCACGCCTCCTAGCACCGGCTTATGCGATATTTACTTTAAAGCCACAAAGATTGTGCTTGATGATCCCAAAGGACCAGTAAGTTATAACACTACTGATTTGTAGTCGGGGCCGCCACAGAGCACTAAACAAACGATAGTGTGAATGTCAATAAATACTGAAAAGTGGATACCTTGGAAGCAACAAACAGGAACAAAAAATAAAATTAGCAGACTCGGTTTGATTGAATCTGTTCATTAGAGGTAATCTAAAGTGCAACACCTCTCACATTACTGTGAATAGATTCTCCCTACCTCCCCTCCTATGCATATTTAAAAATCTTGTTAGGTTTCAATCAAGATTGGGGCAGCTGGCTTGCAATGTTCCGTTTTTTTTGTGAAGGTTTCCGTTTTTAATCATGTTATAATGCCCACATTTGGTATTGTACTGTTATGGATCTATTGAGTTCTTGCATGGATATTGATATTTTAAGAAGGATTAGTGCCCGACCTGTTTCGGTGGAACCTGGTGGAATATATATTAACGAGTCCATTCTTGTTTATTGTCTGCATTATTTCTTTCTTACTGACCTTCAACTTCTATCATTTAATAGTTTATGACATTACGGCATTTTAATATATATATATATACTTGTTTTCATATCCATGACATAACATTTTTTACTAACATTTTGACATATGTTTGGTTTGAGAGGATTACGTTTAGTTTACCTTATGTCTAAACAAATTGTCATACCACCATGTATTTAATACATATTTGGTTGCCTAACACCTGAATACTAGCGAGGACTTTACTTTATATTTTGAATAGTCATGTCACATTATATACATTATATAGATATATATAAAATATCATTCTGAGCAGTGAGACACATACATGTTTGTATTGTACATTGATTATGACTACCAGTACCATCGCAATGAGTTGCATTGATATGGCATGTCTAATATTTATCAAATAATGAGTTTTAGCATTGAATGCATACTTCTATGGTGATGTAATTTATAAACTTCGTAAGATTCTTGGTCATGATCACTTTCATACTATCTTTGTTATACTTGTTAAAAAGTTTATCAAAAGAGGTTATGACCCTATCATTTTGCAACTTACTGCATGCTTGGTGGTGGACCCTTTTACAGTTCGCCACTATGCTTTCCTCTTTAATTGTACGATGACCGGACAGGCTGTGGACTCTATGATGACGCCTACCTAAAGCCCAGCCCATTGGGATGGTGTCGTTTGATGTTTGTCTATGATCTTTCTTGTCGTGCCCTTAATGATTTATACCCTTGTTGCTCTGGCTTCTGTCAAGTCAATGAGTACCTACATTGTGGCTTTCTAGGCTATTGTTTCGTTTTGTATTATATTTACATGAACATATTTGTGTTTTATTTATATTGCCTATTGATGCTGTCTTGTTGGTTAGAGATTAGATCATGGCGGGGATTTCTTTATTTACACTGTCCTGTTTTCATGGGATGACAGTAGGGTAAGTGTGAGGTTTGGTGCACCCTAGAACCGGTTTAAACCCCCCAGTGGCCTACTTTGCCACTGACCGTTCAAAGGCGATAGCCCTATTGTCAACCCTTTTGTGTTTGTGATGTCGTTTGCATTTATTACTACTGTTGCCTTCTTGTTTGTCTGTTTGCGTGTTTGTTTCTGTGTTTTGTGGTTGACTGTCCTCCTTGAATGCTACTTTCCCTGTCCGATCTTTTTTATTTCTTTGTTGTACATTGTTCCATATTTACAGTTCGCCACTATGATTTCCTCTTCTGCTAAGTCAATGAGTACCTTCATTGTGGCTTTCTAGTTTTTTTTGTTCTTTTTTGTATTATTTTTACACAAGCATATTTGTGTTTTACTTATATTGCCTATTGATGCTGCCTTGTTGGTTAGAGATTAGATCATGGCGGTGATTTCTTTATTTACACTGTCCTGTTTTAATGAGATGAAGTAGGGTAAGTGTGAGGTTTGGTGCACCCTAGAACCGGTTTAAACCCCCAGTGGCCTACTTTGCCACTGACCGTTCCAATGTGGTAGCCCTATTGTCAACCCTTTTGTGTTTGTGATGTCGTTTGCATTTATTATTACTTTTGCCTTCTTGTTTGTCTGTTTGCGTGTTTGTTTCTGTGTTTTGTGGTTTGTGGTTGACTGTCCTCCTTGAATGCTACTTTCCCTGTCCGATCTTTTTTATTTCTTTGTTGTACATTGTTCCATATTAACTTCGAAGAGCATTGACATGTATGTATGCTGGACAAACATAGATGAATGTATCAAAGAAATAATTTATGTGCCAGACTACTATTTTGAATCAGGAGAAAACGAGTTGCGTGAAGGCTGGACAAACATAGATATATACATATAAGAAAACAACACTAAAAAGCCACAAAGTCAGTGTTTAGAAGAAGCTACAGCAACAAGAAAATAAACCGTTAAGGTGTCCTGTCACCCCTCTTTGTATTTTGTATTGTCCTTTTCATTCTAGGGCGTCATAGTACGGTGTTTAATCTGTGGGGTTATCGCACACTCAAACGGATAAGCGTAGTAGCGAACTTTAAATGGGTCAAACACTAACATGCAGGTAGTTGCAGAATAATTGAGGCATAACCTATTTTGATAAACTTTCTTGGAAGTTTAATAAACATGGATGTAAGCGATCATGAACAAGTTTTTTACGAAGTTTTTAAATCACTTCACCATCGAAAAAGAGTATAACATGAATAACAGTTCTGATTGCAAGCACGGGGAAAATTTTTACCGCAGCCACACATGCAACGCTATTGTGATGTATGAAAAAACGGTATGAAAGGAAAGATTTGGAAATCGACGAACACAATAATACACAAAATATTGTCTCGTTTTGATTGTTCATGAACGGTAATGAAATATGCTTGCTGCGTTCATGCCCTCTAGACCCGCGTGGAGCAGAACTCAATATCTAAAATGTCAATAGTACAGAAATTTGAGCTGTGTTGATTGTCTTTGTCGCAGAATATTTCTGCAGTTACTTTTAACTTAACTCAGCTTAATCAAACGAACTTCCTGTCATTTCTTAAAGTATTACTACGAAGAAGGGAGATCAGAAAGGTTTGTCTGCCTTATTACAAATATAGACGTCTCCGTTTTTTTATTGATGGTGCTGGATTTCTAAGCAATAGCCCGTATTTCCCTCCGGCTAATATAGGTGCACATTGCAGTGGATGCTGTAATCACCAATGAACCTTTTGTCTGATCGTCGACTATATTTTGTAGAACAACGAACCCTTCTATGTTATGTCTGAGTTGTTGTATTGGATATGATTTATACAGGCTCGATCACAAGACGCTGTCAACATCGTGCGACATCTATTGTCTGAACCGATTATTTATAAGACTCTAGTTATGTGAAAACAAAACTAAACAACACCGAGATGCCAGGATCACTTATAGTTAGTTCTACTAATCATTGGGATCAAGTCTTATTCTAAGAAAAGATACAAATATCGGACAGGGATAGCAGCATTCCACCACAAAACACAAAAACAAACACGCAAACAGACAAACGAGAAGGCAAAAGTAATAAAAAATGCAAACGACATCACAAACACAAAAGGGTTGGCAATAGGGCTACCGCCTTGGAACGGTCAGTGGCAAAAAAAAACACTGGGGGTTTAAACCGGTTCTAGGGTGCACCAAACCTCACACTTACCCTACTGTCATCCCATTAAAACAGGACAGTGTAAATAAAGAAATCCCCGCCATGATCTAATCTCTGTAAGAGTGATTCACTTATCCATCAAATAGTAACGCCGACTAACGATATCGAATACATGAACCAAACGTGGTTTAGTAAAAAACCTATCCAAACTAAAATTCATTTTGACTTTAAAGATGGTCACTGCCAGACTTTATTTAAATATATATATCATGCTACCGTTTACGCCCCATATAATAAATACTGATAAAGGTTAACCTTTGGGAGCAACAAACACAATTAAGAGATTAAAGCAGAAGACTCGATTTTATTGAGTCTGTTCATGAGAAGTAATGTAAGAAGCAACTACTCTCACGTCCATTAGCACCGGCTTCAAAGCCACATATATTGGGCCCGTTGGTCCGAAAAGAACAGTAAATATAACACTACTGATTCGTAGTATAGCCAATATATGAAAAACCGTATATGAAAATAAGTTGATGTCAAAAGTGTCTCTTTAAGGGGGAATTGACCTATTGGAAAATTTAAGGGCACGCATATAAACTATATATATTTGTAAATTTGAAAATATTTGCGATTTGATACTGAATTTAGTTTTGTCGTCATGTAAACAGTATTTTAATAATAACGTCTCTTATATGGCTATGTTTGACGTTTTTCATAAAAGTCGCGTTTGTACTCAATTGTCAAAATGTTTAGCATCACAAAGCGTTAGTTTAGTCGCATGCAATTATTTTTTATATCACACTGTTTGTCATGATGAGACCTTCCATCTGATATATAAATTATATCATTTAAATTAAGCTATTAACTATTATTTCTAGAATTTCCTATTTCGTTAACTCTTTTTTTGGCTTGAACATTTTAAGAAAAAACGACATTAAAGTCGTTTATCTATTAAATGGCTCGATACAAAACTGCACAATTTTAATATGTTGTCGAGAATTTAATTTTCTATCGGAATATAAAATAAAAGTTGCCGGTCATCGGAATATTTGTTTCAGTATGTTTGTTTTAATGAACACAACACTCTTACGAAAAAGACGTCTCTGTCGTACATATAATGTATAAAGACCATGACGCAAACACTGGAAACAAACATTGATACATTTATGATTTTAATACGTACTAAATACTGTGTTCAACTTCTTTTGTCTTTATTCGTATTATTTTTTCTTCTTTTCTGGAGTTAATATGAAAAATCTAAATTGTATTTGTTTTTTATGCATCATGTCTGATTCGCTCGAATTGCTGGCATAGTATCGCATTAACTATGGTACATGATATTACTAGTAATTCTAGCACGACCTCCACAGTCTTGAATATACACAAAGAAGAGAGACAGTTGTATGTTATTCTACGATAAAATACAGCTGTTCCATTAATTCCCCGCGTATATTTCATCCGTTGGAAGCGCCACGTTATATGACGTCACTTGATAAATATACGTCACGAAGACAAACTCAGCAGTAATTTTAATGAAATGTTAATTACAACAAACTTACCATGCTCCTAAACCGATAAAACACAGGTACATATTTATTATTTCTTAAGTATATCTGTAGTGTTAAACTCATTACTACGGAAACGTATATCGGCCTTATGGTTTATGGTGACTTAATTAAGACGTCTTCGCCTAAAAGTGTTTCAGAAGACACCTTCATCTGATCGCAAATTGCATCTCTTTGACAAAATTATGATATAATAACCGCATTCCAAAAATAAATAATGTGAATATGTATTTAAAATAAAGTTTATGTGCTTTTTAATTTCTTAGTTACGTCGATTCATTTCGGATATTTAAAAAAAAATAGATAACATATGCGCACGCCTAAACACCAGGGAGAAAAAAACGGCTTTAGCAGTTAGGACGCTGTTTGAACGGACTTTATTTGTTCAGTGAACAAGAAATAGAAGCACAGCTGCTGGACAGCCACGAACGTGGAGCGGGCATTTAGTGTTACCCTTGTTCGTCCGTCTTTCAGTCCCTCCGTCCTTTCGACCACCCGTAAAGTCCATTTTTAATTTACTGTATTTGTTTGACTATAGCGGGGCATCGGTGTCGCATGGACACATTGTTCTAGGTTAATAATTATTTGTCATCATTTTTAATTTGCATGTCATTATCAGAGAAGTAATTGAATTGCATTTTAGGCCATTATTAAAATTAGGTTTGTTTGCCCAAAATATCGGCCAGCTCCAAACCTTTTTTACAGTAAAATATTTTTTTGTTTTGTTTTTTAATTTTTTATTATTTTAATGGTATGATTGTTTAATGGTATGATTGTTATTTGACTGATTAATGGTATGGGGTGCTTTTATTGATGCGATTGTTTAATGGTATGATTGTTTAATGTTATGATTGTTTAATGGTATGATTGTTTAATAGTATGATTGTTTAATGGTATGATTGTTTAATAGTATGATTGTGTAATGGTATGTTTGTTAAATGCTATGCTTGTTTAATGGTATGATTGTTTAATGGTATGTTTGTTTAATGGTATGATTGTTTACTGGTATGTTTGTTTAACGGTATGATTGTTTAATGGTATGATTGTTTAATGGTATGATTGTTTAATGATATGCTTGTTTAATGGCATGATTGTTTAATGGTATGATTGTTTAATGGTATGTTTGTTTAATGGTATGATTGTTTAATGGTATGATTGTTAATGGTATGTTTGTTTAATGGTATGATTGTTTAATAGTATGATTGTTTAATGGTATGATTGTTTAATAGTATGATTGTTAAATGCTATGCTTGTTTAATGGTATGATTGTTTAATGGTATGATTGTTTAATGGTATGTTTGTTTAATGGTATGATTGTTTAATGGTATGATTGTTTAATGGTATGGTTGTTAAATGGTATGATTGTTAAATGCTATGCCTGTTTAATGGTATGATTGTTTAATGGTATGTTTGTTTAATGGTATGATTGTTTAATAGTATGATTGTTTATTGGTATGGCTGTTTAATGGTTTAATTGTTTTAATTGGTGTTCAATTGTATGAGGTTTAATGGTATGATTATTTAATGGTATGGTTGTTTAATGGTATGATTGTTTAATAGTATGATTGGTTAATGGTATGATTGTTTAATGGTATGGTTGTTTAATGGTATGATTGTTTAATAGTATAATTGTTTATTGGTATGGTTATTAAATGGTATAATTGTTTTAATTGGTGTTTAATTGTATGAGTGTTTAAGGGTATGATTGTTTAATGGAAAGGTTGTTTAATGGAATGGTGGTTTAATGGTATGATTGTTGAATTGTATGGTTGTTTAATGGTATGATTGTTTTAAGGGTATGCCTGTTTAATGGTATGCTTGTTGAATGGTATGATTGTTTAATGGTATGATTGTTTAATGGTATGATTGTTTAATGGTATGATTGTTATATGACAGTTAAATGTTATAACGTTTTGTTTGTCGATGTGATTGTTTAATGGTATGATTGTTTAATGTTAGGATTGTTTAAAGGTATGGTCGTTTACTGGTATGGTTATTTAATGATATGATTGTTTAATGGTAATTTATTTTTAATGGTATGATTGTTTAATGATGTGGCTGTTTAATGGTACGCTTATTTAACGATATGTTTGCTTACAGTGTTAGTTAATGGTATGATTGTTTAATGGTATGATTGTTAATGGTATAATTATTTAATGTTATGGTTGTGTT